>DXKC01005156.1:0-10078 GCA_031170775.1 Cymbopogon citratus
TAGTGTTGGTTATAATCATAACTTGAGCTTAGGCTCGAGCTGCATTGGTCCACCTGTCTTATGGAGTCTGCTGCCATTTCTATGATTACCACCACTGTGTTTGATTTGCTTCTTTATATAACGTCAAAGTTTTTTACCAGATGAGATTGGGCCCATGGTTGTGTCATTCATTGATGCAAAGGAGTTGGTTCGTGATAAAATTAGAGAAAAAGTTGGCACCGCTGCTTCGGTGATATGTTCCAGTGGTGAATTTTTCATGGATGACGTTGTTGGTATTGTTGCCCTACTTGGAACTGTGCCTGATGGCAAAATTGGCAGGTATTTTTTTTCAGAACAAAACATCAGCATGTAAATTTATCTATTGGCGCTTGTATGTAGTTTGTTTTGGATCTTTTAAATTGGATGATAATCACTTGTAATGGAGTGTACTTCATTTATAGGATGCTTGCTGTGTATCTTGGCAAAGATGACATGCTCTCAGTAGTTTGCAAGACACAGGAAGCTGCAAATTACATTGAGAAATACAACACGGATGGAGGAGTGGATGTTGGCTTTGGTATTCACCGCGAAGCGGCTTCTTTGGGAGTTCCCATAAACAGAAGATTTGCTATCATTTGCTTAGATGATATAGAGTAAGATCCACATTTTCTAGTTCCTGATATAAAATTGTTTCCATGGTTCTCCATTTGAGTGCCAAGTAATTTTGACCAAGGCAAAGCGTATACACATATGTGTGTGCGCGCGCTTGAGGGTGCGCCCTCTGGACAATGCTTTGAAAGAATTTACCCATATATCTGATATACTTTTTGCAAATAAAACACACCGCACTTCCTGATTATTATTTGCTATGGCTTGGGGAGTATGCAGCATGATAGTAGCAGTTGGCATCCACCCTCTCAGAGAATCCCCTGAGAAGCTGATTAGATGGAGAGCTAGGTTTAATCTTGTTATATTTCCATGATGTTCACCTGGGTATAGTGCTGGCTTAGCACATCTGCTTAACAAAACTGATGTTTCTAGCATCATCTAACTAACACAATCTTGACTAAAGATCATTGAACATGATAGCTAGGAACTAAGCTTGACAGTATGGTTATCTCTAAGCAACACTAAGCCTTCCCACTGATGAAATCCGTGCACAACATTATTAGAGAAGTTAATATCAGAATTTGATTCCCTAAGTTGCCTGTGATTAGACTAGTAATAGAATGAAGTGGTTATTCGTATCATTAGTAATACACTAGCTTATGGATCTGGTTTACATAGATGGTCTTCGCCAACCCCATCTTATGTATTGTCAAAGGAGAGAAGGAAATATAGTCTTGCAATTTGCCCCATGGATTTGTCCTTTTTTGTTGACCACACATCTCTTTGACAGACCCTACAAAGGAGGCGTTCTGCGGAACAGTCCGCAAAAGGAATTAAACCTGGCTTGGCTTTCTCCACAGCCAGGATTCAGAGGATTTGCTGTCAATATGATAAATCTTTCTGATGATAATCTGAGCATAACCACAAGTAGAGGGCATGGACTCCGTGAAACTTTATTTTATAGTCTCTTTGGAGAGCTTCAAGTTTATGAAACCCGAAATGATATGCTCCAAGCAATGCCTTATTTGAATGGTGGAGCGATATCATTGGATGGTGGTGTAATCAAAGGAAAAGGGAAACTACTTCTTGGTTACAGGTCAGTATTTTGACTGCCATAATCAAGTCTAGGGTTGTCGGCATTTATTCCATAACTCCATGTTAAATTAGTTTGGCCCTTTTTCAGTGATCCGGAGATAATGTTTCCAGTTGTCTCGGGCTTGCCCAATACCACAAGCGAGCCAAACGCCCATCTGGATGTCGTCACAACAAGAAGAGAACTGGATAACAAAATGAAGCTTTTGGAAACAATCGAAACCAAGATAAGCGAACTGGAAAAGTCGCAAGAGGAACTAGCGAAGGAATTCAACAAGAGAAAACGCAAGTTTGATGAGTTAGAAAAGAGAATAACCCAGCCCTGTGGTAATGAGCTTGTGCTGCATGACCAGGTGAAGGTGAAGGTGAAGGTGAAGGTGAAGGTGGAGGAGCTTGATGCGTGACTCCTGTACGCAGTACGCTGCATATATAATTCAGGACATCTCTTTGTTGGTACTTTTATTTATTTTGAGAGAAGGCGTGTGATGTGGCGGTGGTTTCATGCCTGCCTACCATGGCAAGATGTAAACCCAGAGCAAAGCATATGTATATCTTAATAATTAGCTTATATGTGCATGAATGCTTATAATCAATTCGTACGGTCCAGGGCTCATCGCGTCAGGGGCAGCCTGTAGGAAGCCAGGAGGTAATCATGCATGCCTTCGTGCCTTCGCCAATCCGCTAGGGAGGCCGGGGAACCGGAACGGATACGATTTGGGATGGGAACGTCACGGCGAGACGTCTCATGTGCATGAGATTTACTGGAAAAGTCTAGAGCACATCTGGGGCTGGTCCTACAACCAAAATGCCTGTGTGCAAGCGCTTTACTATTTCAAGATCAGTGCTAATCGACTGCAAGCTCTGTTCCTCCACCTGCAGGTTGTTATCAAACAATGAGACTTGGCAGGACTCCATCCTACCACATCCTGCAACATAGCTTGCTCTTCCCCTTGCTACATGCAACAGCTTTGAGATCAGTAACGCCGTGTCTTGAGCATGGAGGGAAAGATAAAGTTCCATTAACTAGAGCAATCCATAAGAGTCAGCATAGGTGAATTATGAGCATAGGCTGCCAAACGTTTCCCTGCAAACGTCTTGGGCGCAACCCACTGTTGCTGCTAGGGCGGACATGATGTCCAGCTTCCAACTGCTCCAGCACTTCAAATCTTTCATCCACAGGTGCTAAAATAACCCACCTTTACCTGTAGCCATCGGATTAGAATCCTGTGGTGGTTAATTAGAGTTTCCATAGTTTCCACAGCAGGCTGGTTTCCATAGCATACGCTCCCCTATATCTATATCTATATCTATATCTATATCTATATCTATATCTATATCTATATCTATGCTAGCCTATTTATTATTAAAGAGCCAAAACGTTTTCTCATTTTCTGGTGCGTCTTCTCCTAACTAATTCCGTGAATGTGGAATCTCTATACAGCTAAGAATCCTAATCTAAATAGATCCATCCAGTCCCGAGTAAACCGAACAGAAATCTTAATCCAAATAGAAAAGGATCAAAGTAGAGTAAGTTTCTTGTTTATTTTTTTTCTATTTTTTTGTTTATTTTGTAAATATATTTTTTACTGTTAGTTTTGTTTAATTTCTGCATTATTGGAAAAGAATGAAGTGGTAAAACAAAGGAACAGAAAAACATAGGAAAAAACGAAAGAAGGTGTTTGGAATGTAGGAAAGTAAAACACATGAATGAGAACAAATTAGAACTAATTTGGTAGTTGTATCATGTATGTGGGCCCATTCAATCAGTATGCCACTCAAGCCAATCAACATTGAAAGGTTGCTGCCTCAGACTTCTGTGATGGAGAGAAAACCTCAGGTGTGAATGGATTTTTGTTTTCCTATGAAATGAGCATCTGGGTGTTCCCTTTGTTCAAAACAACAATTTTGTTACCATTCAATTGGAATGTGAATTTCTATCATTCTATGCTTTTCCTTTGATTTTTCCAGTGATCCAAAGCAGCCCATCTTTCGGCCCAATAAGACAAACTAGGCTGCTCTAAAAAAAAGGAGCCCAACATGCAACAGCAGCGGTACTGCGGTAGGAAGAGGAGTCAATCAAGCCGGCGACGAGACGACCCCGCGCCTCTCCGCCGTCTTGTTCCTGTCTCCCCCTTTCCGCGCCGCCGATTCGTGCCAAACCCTACTCCCTGGTCCCTACAAAATGCAGGGGCGCCTAAGCTCAAATTAGTGAGTCGCGCGCGGCGGCGAAGAGAAAACTAACAGGATTTTGTGTGTGAGATCATCGGGTCTGTCGTGCCGTGTCCTCCATGGCTGGCGGTGGCGAGCCGTCGCGGTCTGCCCCTTTCCGCGCCGCCGATTCGTTCCATACCCTACTCCCTAGCCCCTACACAATGGAGTGGCGCCTAAGCCTGAGCTCAAATCAGTGAATTGCGCGCCGCGGCGAAGTGAAAACTAACAGGATTCGTGTGTGAGATCATCAGGTTTGCCGTGTCCTAGCTCCATGGCTGGCGGCGGCGAACCCTCACGGTCTGCCTCCACCATCGTCGCCAACACCGCGAGTGGGTACCACATCCTCAGGATCGACGGCTACTCCCGCACCTTGGCGGCGACCCCCACAGGAGAGTACATCGCGTCCCTCCCGTTCACCGTGGGCGGCCATCGCTGGTACGTTCGCTACTACCCCAACGGCAAGAGCTCGGAGGCCAAAGATCGCATCTCGTTTTATCTTGGTCTCCACGACAGCGTCGCCGAGCCAGTCAAGGCGCAGTTCGACTTCCGTTTCGTCGGCGAAGTGGCGGAGCGGCCGTTGACGCTGGGAGGAGTGCGTGACTTCGATGGCCAGAGCTATTGGGGCCGCCCCGAGTTCATCAAAAGGGAAGACTTTGAAGCGTCCAGGCATCTCCGGGACGATTCTTTTGCCATTCGGTGTGATATCGTCGTCACCAACGAATTCCGCACGGAGGTGGTGCCTGAAGCCACCGCTGCTCCGGCCGATCTTATCTCTGTGCCTCCGTCTGATCTGCACCAGCATCTTGGCACTCTCCTGATGACCGAGAAGGGCGCTGATGTGGTGTTTGCTGTCGGCGGTGAGACGTTCACGGCGCACCGGTGCGTGCTCGCAGCCCGTTCCCCTGTCTTCAGTGCAGAGCTCTTTGGTGCCATGAGAGAGAGCGGCGCCGGAGGCGTGGTGCACATAGAGGACATGGAACCTCGGGTGTTCAAGGCTTTGCTCTACTTCGTTTACACCGATTTGTTCCCAGAGATAGAGACAAAGACAGAGAAGATGAAACAAGTGGAAGAGACAGAGACAAAGGCAAAGAAGATGAAACAAGCGGAAGAGGGAGACGTAGGCAGCGCCGATGAAAACGTTTTGTCTCAGCACCTACTGGTAGCTGCCGACAAATACAACTTGGAGAGGCTGAAACTGTTATGTGAAAAGAAGTTGTGTGAGTATATCAATGCAGACAATGTAGCAGCCATCCTGGCGCTAGCCGAGCAACACCACTGCCAAGGACTGAAGAAGATGTGCTTCCATTTTCTCAGCTCTCCTGCAAATTTGAGGGCAGCCGTGGCCAGCGATGGCTTTGAGCATCTGAGCAGAAGCTGCCCCTCTGTTACTGTGGAGTTGTTTGCCATGCTCGGCAACTTAGTTCCATGATTCCTGGTGTCGTTCATAGCATCTGCAGTTGTTGATTTTTTGGGTCAGACTTCGGTTGTGAAAAAGGCAAGTTGATGTTTCCCACTTTCAGTAGTTGGTGAATCCTAACTCCTAAGTGTCAAGGAGAGTGCTTTTGTTAGTTGACTGCGCCAGTGCAACGCATGAATTTGTTATCTGATAGCTTTGAATCTCCACTAAATCCGTCTATGCGCTCAACATATAATTCTCAGAAGTTGGAATGCAATAGCCCTTTTGTTTTAGTTATATGTTACCTAGAACTCGTTTACTTCTCTGCTTGTTAACGCAGATGCATATGTACATTGTAACCTGAGCATCAGACAGTATCACGTTGAACTTGGTTGTGGCCCTTCATTCAAGGTTGCCTATGGAGATGGAACTGGTTTTGCTACAACATCTTTGCTTTTGATGTATTTCTGATTGTAACACTGAATATGCATGCTGCAGTAAAATTGAAACATATGTTCAATCAAAATGTGCATGGACCATGTTTAGAAGATATTTTGATGTGGAGAATATGACATTCCAACCAATCTTAAATCTGATTTTCATGTCACTGTGAGTATCTTTTTCTACCTATCGATATATTGATGGTCAAGATTATTTACAGTGTCTTACTGTAACTTGTATGCATTGTAAATTTAGGAAGATTTTAAGAGTTTAACTGTCTTCAGTAACAACGTGCTCACATGACACCCCCTTTTATTTCTAAATTCTGATGTGATCTTATCCTCCTACCGACATATATGGCTATGATTCTATTCTAGCTAGTTTTACTGGAAATGTCTAGAGCACGTTTGGAGCTGATCCTACAACCAAAATGCCTGTATACAAGCGCTTCACTATTTGACGATCACAGCACTAACCGATGCCGACTGCACTAGATGGCTGCGCAAGCTCTGTTCCTCCACCTGCAGATTGTGATAAAACAATATGAGACTTGGCTAGAGTCTGTGCTACCATAACAAGCACAACGGCATTTGACGAACCTGCAGTGCAGAGAACTGGCTAAGCAGCTCAACACACTCTTGCAACATAACTTGCTCTTCCCTTGCCACACGCACAAGCTTCGAGATCAGTAACGCCGTGTCCTGAGCCTAGAGGCAAAGACAAAGGCTCCATTAATCAGAACAATCCATGTATATGAGTCAGCACATGTGAAAATTATGAGCTTATTTTCGCATATTTAGTCTGTTATTACCATCGGACTGAATGATCTCGTCATTGCCTTGGTTGTCAACGTGAGCTCGAGAGCTTGCTGCTGAATGATCGCCAATGGTGCTAGGGATACCTGTGTCGAATTAGCATGTTTCATGCATGTTGCTGTCTGTTGAAATTATTTTTTGAAGGAACAAAAAAAATCATTGCTGAAGTGCATCTGAATACCTTGGCTCCATTGGTGAGAGGAAGCCTGCAAACGGCTGCCCGGGTGCAGCTCACTGTTGATGCCAGGGCAGAGTCATGTTCGGTTTGCAGCTGCCCCCAGCTCTCCAAATCTTTCATCTGCAAGGTTTATCCACCATCTCAATCTCGTCATCAGAAACAAAAATATCAAATGCAGAGTCTTTTTAAATTCTATACAAAACTGCAAACTTAAAACTGTAAGTAACTGAACCTGGAAAGAGAGCACGGTGCTTAGTTTAATCTTCTGCTTCTCCTTCTCAAGCTGCACTCGCTTCCTGGCCACCTTCGCTCTCATCTCCGACACGCTTGCCCACGTACCCAACAACTCGAGCTCGACGCCGTCCAGCTTCCTCTTGCCGACGGCGTCCGCCTTAGCGTTGGCGAAGCGCCACTGCAGGAGCCGGCAATGCGCCATCTTCATGTGGTGGCCGGCCTCCCCGCCGCCTGCGCTGCTGCTGCGCGACGGCACCACCGGCGAGGACAGCAAGGTGGCGGTGACGGCGGCGAGCGACGCGTCCTCGGCCGCGTGCTTCCGCCGGTGGAAGATGTGGCCCCACCCGAGGCTGATCAGGCTCTTCTTGCCTTTGCTCTCCGGCACCGTGGGCAGCGTCGCCGTCGTGAGCGGCGGCGAGCCGCTGCGCCGCCCCGGCGAGAGCGCCCACTGCGTGTTGCTCGACCCGAGCAGGCGGACGGAGCCCGTGCGCGGGAGCAGCGGAGAGTGCGGCTTGGAGGCCGTCTTCCTCGGCGTGGTGTTGGCGGAGCCCCTGGAGGCGTCGCTGCACTCGGAGCCGGAGCTGGCGACGTCGGCGGCGGCGTCCAGGGACACGGCGTTGGCGAGCCTGCGGAGGTCCGACGGCGCGACGCGACCCGGCGTGAGCGTCACACCTGCGGGCCTGGTGGACGGGAGGAAGCGCATGGAGCGGCCGAACGCGTGGCCGCCGCCGCCGCCCTTCCCTGACGTCTTCCCGATCTTCCTGGCCTCCGCTTCCGCGTCGGCGAAGCGCGGGAGCTCGATGCAGCTGCGCTGCCGGGAGAGAGCCTGTGGCGCGTCGTCTCTAACGAGGTGGTCCGCGAGCGTGGCCACGGACGACGACGGCGGTGGTGGCGCGGAGGACAGGGGAGACGGCGGGGCCTTGCTCTTGCCGCTCTTGTTGCCGGTGGAGGAGGACGGCCAGAGCGCGCGAGCGATCGAGACGGCGACGGGGGATGCTGTCGCGGTGGGTTCCGATCGGGAGACTGAGCGCCGCGCGCTCTGGCGGACTGGCGAGAGCGCGGAGGCGGGGAGGAGCAGCGACGACCGGCCCGGCAGCTCCGTGCCGGAGGCGGACGTCCACCGCTTCGACGACGACATGGCCAGGCCAGCAGCTAGAGCCTAGAGCTCGGCACGCCAAGTAGGCTTTGGATAAGCTACGACATAGATATACAGTATGATGCTTTCGCGTTTGGCGTAGCAACGGCCGGCCGGCCGGCCGGCCGCTAGCGGTCGAGCGATGCCGGCCGGCGTCCGAGGAGAACGAGTCAGCTGCGTTCTCCGCCGTGCAGGACAGCGGATGACGCCGGCCGTCGCCGCGTGACAACGAGAGACAAATGGAAGAGCTTCGGCGACGTAAGAAAATCTGGATGGGAGATGGCGTATGCGGCGGCGGCCGCGTTTACAATGCACGGCGATCGCTATCCACGAACACGAAGAGGTTGGCTCGACGAGACGACGACGCTTGGAGCTCTCTGTACGCGGAGACGTCGGCAATCGAATCGAAGCAACCAAGTGAACAGGAGATCTGACGACTGACGGAAAGGGAAACAAATCATATTTCGTTCAGCATGCTTTGTAATTTGCTATACGTGTTTATATACTTTCTATATATAATATCGTGCTGAAGCCCGTGGACTCGAAATCAGATCATGTATCCCTCTTCAAGTTACACTTATTGTTAATTTATTTAATTTTTACAATACGTGCTTCTAGATGTATTGCAATTTTGTTTATTTATAGATAGAATTGTTAAATTAGAAAATTGCTAAAATCCAGATGACCTGGAATTTAAATATTTTTTTAGGCAACCATCTCAACCATTGGATCAAGATCCAATGCCCCTGCTGACGCAACCCGCTATTCGTCTTCTTTGTGAATTGTCTTTCTGAGGTTTCTTCATGCGTCTAGATTATAGCAAGTGTGGTTAAATTATGAAGAAAATTGGAGACATGTCATATTGTTTTAAGAACACCATCTTCCGTTGTAATTAGACAAACTACATAGTCCCTAAAATTAATTTGCATATATGTTATTATTTTTAGGGTTAAGTGCACTTTAGAACATCGAACTATCATAAAAATCTGATTTCAATCTCCAACTTCAAAATTGGATAACATTGGCCCTCCAACTCTGTAAAAAGTTTACTTTTCAACCTTGGACGGTATTATAGGTGGTTTTGTATGGGTGCTGATATCAGCGATGTTGTCAGCACTCATTTTTAATTTGTGAAACTAATATCTTTTTATCCAGACCTCCAAATATAGCAAATAATATATCAATTTTGATCGCCTCGACGAGCTCTTTACAATGGTGTACTCTGTTTTGTTGTTTGAGATAATTTTATTTTATAAAAAATAAATATTTATAAAACAAGCGAGAATAATAAGACTCGCGGAATTTGTTAGATAAATAATATTTTTGTTGTTATGTAACATATATTTTTAGGTTCACTTGGCGGTCAAGTACTATATATTAACGACCCGCCAACAATAGTATTTGTGGTGCTTAGACTGAACCTAAAAAGACAATAAAAAATATAATTTAACCACAAATACTATTGTTAGCGGGCCTTAATGCATATAATTTGACCGCCAAATGAACCTAAAAAGACAACAAAAATATAATTTGACCATGAATACTGTTGTTGGGGGCCGTTAATATATAGTATTTGACGGACAAATGAACCTAAAATGACAACATTCCATGTTACATAAGCACAAAAAATATTATTTATCTAATAAATTCCATGAGTTTTGATATTCTCACTTGTTTTATTGAAATATTTATTTTTCACAAAAAATTATCTCAAATAACAAAATAGAGTAAACCATTGCAAAGATCTCGTCGAGAGGATCACAATTGATATATTATTTGCTATATTTGGAATTCTGGATAAAAAGATATTAATTTCACAAATTAAACGTGAGTGCTGACATCATCGCTGACATCAGCACCCATGCAAAACCGTCTTGAAAACCGCCCAGGGTTGAAAAGTGAACTTTTTCCAGAGTTGGAGGGCCAATATTATCTGGTTTTAAAGTTGGAGGTTGAAATCCAGACTTTTGCGATAGTTGGAGGTCCTA
>DXKC01005158.1:0-10539 GCA_031170775.1 Cymbopogon citratus
ACTGGCGGTTACCTCGCGGCTACCTGGTCGTTGGAGGTTCGGGTTCGACATCTCCTTCGCTGTGGCTACCTGGTCACTGGCGGTTTGGTGGATGTTTCCACCGCGGCATGACCCCCTCGGTTGGCGACCTTTTGCGCAGGTGTATCTCTTGTTGCAGGCTTAGCTAGTTGTTAGTCGGTTTGTGTTCGGTGGTGGTGGCCTCCTACTCTTGTATTCTTGTTGTCTGTTTCTGTCGGGATCTCGTTGGTAATCTCTGGATTACTAGCGATTCCCTTGTATCCTTTATGTGTAGGTCTATTGACTATTCCCTTCTCTTAAAGCAATACCACTATATGCGTGTTCTCGAAAAAAATTTAGGTGGTTCTAAGAGTGTCTAGAAAATGAGAGTAAGCCGCCTCCTCTTATGTAGCTTCTGAGGGGGCCTGTTTACACACAGAGTGAGAGAGCGGGGGGAGTTTTGGTCCATCCTCGGCATGCTCTGTCCTTCGTCCTCATCCGTGTTTGTAAACATCTAAGAGATTTAGTGTGTGTTTTTTGGGGGGGTGTATAGGACAAGTTGTTTCATTAGTAATTCATAGAAAACCTAGGAATTCTTAATTAGTTATGCATAAAAATGTACTTAATCAAAATTTAATGATAAGAAATACTCAAATACATTATTTATAGGGCTTAGGAGAACATGTCTAGGTCCACTACATAGCATTCATTATATCAATCTATCTACCACATCTCTTCATATCGCTTTAACACAAGAGAGTTTTGAAATCAATGACATGAAAAACTTCATTGAGATTGTCCTTGTATAACAAACAATTCCTCTCTCTCTCTCTCCTTAATTCCAATACGGCATCAATATTTGGCTTAGTTAGCCCTCTGCTAATTATTGGCTCTAAAACCGTCCTAGTTTCTGGGTTGGATTTCCTCCATTCAACCACCATCAATTCAATAATAGCTATCCAATATAGTTCATGACATCATTTATTACGGAACTAGTACTGGTCTCGTTTAGAATTAACGGTGCTAAAAGTATTTTTTTGTGTGGCTAAGGGCATTCACAGTGCAGACTCTATCATAGAGTCTAAACCTATTTATTACCTCGAACATTGTGGACTTGGAGTCTAAATAAGACTTGGAGTCTTGTTTTTTCTTACTCTTTCTTCAATAAATATACTGCCACATCAGCAAATACTATTAATAAGAGGGTAATAAATAGCCTTGGACTCTATGGCAGAGTCTTGCACTGTGAATGCCCTAAACAAAACAATGGTGTTTATATAGCAGAGGTGAAGCCTCTCGGAGAGTGCCATAGGAGAAGAATTAGCAATATTGTAGTGTTATACTCTATGAAAAAGCTATAAAGGAGCTTTAGATGCGCTATCTAGAACTATATTTAAAAAAAGCGGCTTGAGCATTTCTACCCCTGTTTTTATGACCGTTTGTGATTTTACCCTGTTTTTTTTAACTTTATGATTTTACCCCTGTTATTTTAAAACAAATGAACACTTTACCCCTGATCCGTTATCACCCTCTAACGATGTTAAATTTTGAGCAATTAGAAAACTTTGCTCATGCGTCTTTGCCCTTGTTTTATCACTCTCAACCAGTTAAATTTTTTTATACATAGCTTTTATAAAAATTCGAGAGTATTTTAAGTGACACTCCAGTTAAACATAATTTATTATTATCACAAAACTAGTACATATAAACCAAAAGGCGGACAAATTTTGCCTCTCGTGCGACTCATGAAGGAGGAGGGTAGTGTTGTCATTCTATTTGTATTTCTTTTATTTTTTAATTTATTTTTTGCCTTTTAATCCCACAAAGTCTAAACGGTGTCACAAATAAGGGCAAACAGCGGCTTCGTTTGAAAAAAATGAAGACAAAATCATAAAGTTAAAAACAAAGGGTAAAATCACCATTGAACTTTGAAATAGGGGTAGAAACACAAAAATCCCTTAAAAATAGCAATAAAAAAGACTTTCCATTTGCATGCCGTAAAAATTAACATTTTGGACTGGGGTACATTATTGAACAAATTACTTGTACTGAGAGCAACAGTCCATTTTTCAGTTACAAGTCTTTGTTGAGTCACAGATGCGTATCTAAGTCAGTAAATAACGTGATGTCGTCACACTGCCAAACTCAGTGATTGAAACAACTGCAGACGTCGTTAGCATGGGCCAAGGTGAACAATTGTATTGCATCAGTATTATTATTGTACAAGGAAAGGCCATCTAACTCCGTAAGCATTTACTCCCTCCATACTCATAAAATTTGACGTTTAGGACAGTGATACGGTCTCCAAAGTACAAATTTGATTTTTCATTTCTATAAAAATATTTATCAAAAACTGAAATATCTATACTTTTATAAAAGTATCTATGAAGAAAAATCTATTCATATGGTTTTTATATTTCTAAACCCAAAAACTTAAAAAGTTTTTCATGATTTATATTTCAAATGTTTAACCTAAATCTTTTCCAAAACGTTTTTATAGGTATAGAGGGAGTACATTCTAGACTAGATCGGCGTAATACGGCAGCAGAGATGAAGCATAGGTTTCACTAATATCAAATTCCGTTTGAATATTATTTTGGAGATGTCAACAGTTCTGATACTTACCATTTGCCAAGCGTCCGATGCAAAATCGTCATCGACGTGACAGCTGACAGATCCAAAAGCTCGCAAAATGAATTCTCCGTTCTCCGCCTCATGGAACCGAAACTCAGTGATGCACTGAAAATGGAAGGTGCGACTACTAGTAGGCTGCACGCCCGAAAAATGTTGATTTCCAGAAAATCCTTTTCGTTGAGCTCAAGCTATATAACCTGCTCGATATCATCTCTGCTGTCTCGTGTGATGATTTCCCTGATGCCTACTCCGTTCAAAAAAAGAAAAGAGTTGCTATAAGATTTGTGTTGGTCAAACTTTTAACGTTTAACTAGATTTTATAAATTAGCAATATTTATATCTATGTATATTATAAAATTTATTTAGTTCTAATAATACTAATTAGGTGCCATAAATGTCAATATTTTATTATATATTTAGTTAAAGTTAAAATAAATGAAAAAAAAACACTTTGCCTAGAGACCAAGGGAGTACAAATACATAGTAATTTTGTAACCAATCGAGCTTGCAGTTGGTACCGTACGTAGTTGTAGTAGCAAATCATGTCACTACTTTTGTGTGAGTCATAGTAGACTTTTGTAGCTTTTGCTTAAGTACGGCGAACATGATGGGTGAGAGTGTACACTTCATGTACTGAGAGAGAGAGAGAGAGAGCAGGCCACTAAATAATATTCACATTTATATATTGACAGGTGGAAACAGACAGTATACTTTCTCAATATAGAGAATGCAACTAAGGTTTGCGTGTTTACATGTTTCATCAGTTTATAGTGAATATCCATTGTAATATTTATATTTATACTTTCAACTTAATTTATTATAAAAATATTTTTAGTTAATCCATAATATTATGAAAACATGCAGTATATTTTTCTCTGAAGCAGCAGAGCCCTATCAATCAAGCCCTAACCAGCTAAAGTTTACTTAGAATAAATCTATGCAGGGTCTAAGTATGGGATATTAATTATTATGATACCAGAGGGAACATCCGGGCATCGGCGAGTCCAACCAAAAGAAAGATAAATTACTGCATTGTCCCAGTTGGTCGAATGAAACATCGACAAGCATGCTAGTACATAAAACATCATCCTCTCCATCAGTACATCAAAATCTCCAAACAGTAGCACATGGACTGGACGTTTTCCATCAGCTCGGCTCGGATCAGCGCGTCGCAGCATTAATATGCGTGTGATGTGTCAATCTCGTTCCGTTCAATCCTGTCGCCGGGTGGCTTGCACTGGTTGCTCCTTATAATTAGGTTGATTGATCGAGATGTCGTATGTCGATCGCATCGCTTATCCGCCAGTGTGTGTTGTTTCCTTTTGTTCGTTTTTTTTTGGGTTTTTTTATATACTATAATCGTATCTATGCATTGCAACGAGAATAGTACGTTTATAACCACTCGCATAAATTAATTAAGTTGAACAAAAATAAAAGGTGAATTTATTTATAAGACATATATACCTCTAGAAGTGCATGAATGGCAAGCTTCATGGTCCCTTTGTCGAGGTCTGCTTGTTCTTTGAGGTAGGATGAGATCTAAGAGCAACTTCAGAAGGATAGAAAAAACATAAACCCTAAAGAGCAGGTTTCTGAGTCTGTGTGATGCTCCTTTGGTCGTTGTAAAAAATACTCTACACGTACTTCTTAATGAAAGTGTGATCACATTCTTGAAAAAATACACCTCTCCAGAAATTAAATGGCAAAGCTTGTGCAAGATTATGCTTTTTTTTTACAACAAGATTATGCATTATTTTGACTCTAAACAGCAACTCAGCAAGCATGCATTCCCCCATTTCGCAACGCCGCCATCCATGAAGACTACCGTGAGAACCTTTCTCATTTTTACACTTCTTATTTGCATTGGCTAATCATTTGCTTGTTCTAATCCCAAACGAAACGGTCAATGGTTGGTTGGTGTACTAAGAATTTTTTTACCTGCTGTGCCCGAATGACAAGTAATATGGAGCTTCTCAAGTTCCTCTTGTCCTACTGGATTTATTTACTGGTCGAAAAGTCAACAGGATAAGTGAAAGAAACTAAAGGCTCCACGGTTAAAAACCGTTTATTTCTCCGAAGAAGACAGCTTGATTTTTTTAATTGTGGAGATTGGAAGGGGACAAACTCTTGTATTGATTGACACTCTTGATTATTGTGAGCCGGAAGATTGCAACGAAAATGGTGTAAGAGTAAGCTACAAGAGACCACTACCTCTATCATATACTTTCACTGTCCCACTATAACTCTGGTTTTGGGTCCCACTATAACTGTAGTTTTGGTAGTGCATTTGAATGTCTATATATTGACAGCATGTGTCATGTATATGGACACACCAAATGTCCAAGTTCACATAATAGAGATGGTATGTCATTTAACAAAAACGCCCCTCTCCCATCTCCCGATTTTATAGCTAAAATGACAAGGGAGTACGTAATTTTTATTATATCCTTAATAAAACTATCCAAAATTTAAAAATTATAGAATATATGATATTTTTATATGCAATGGTTAAATTTAGAATGTTTTTTTTATTTGATACTATGCTATGCTCAGCTCCTTTTCGAAATAGAGATGGTATGTCATCATCAAACATCAATCACCTGGATAGTACTAGTCTGCTCCAAATTATAGTTTGTTTGACTTTTTCAATCTTAAATTTGATCACTCGTCTTATTCAAAAAATTATACAAAATATCACTTTTTTTGTTATGATATGCTTCTACAGGAATGACTTAAATTTGGCCATGTTTGCATAAATTTTTTAAATAAGACGAACGGTCAAACTTGTGGTTGAAAAAGTCAAACGAACTGTAATTTGAAACGAAGGGAGTAACAATTCCCTTGTGAGACATCGAACTGACGTAATTGCACCATTGATGACATAACTTTTGAGAAACTACAACATCAGTGATAACTTTTGAGAAAGTACAACATATCTAGCACGGAGCTGCGGGATCACAGATAATTTAAATAAAATCGAATCATCTCTGCATAACCAAAGCAACCACAAGCAGTTGCTGCCCCCGTAGAACTAAAAGTTTTAACTCCCTCTCGAACCCCTAAAGTCAACTCTCAAACATATTAGAAATACTTTGAGGCTGAGGACTTAAAAGAGCATTTGTTATGCAGCCCAAACAAGATACTACCTCTAGTCAATTTGTTATTGAGAAATGCTATATATTATTTGATCGGAAGTTTATTATTTGATTGGAGGTGGTATTTTTTTTAGATAAAGGATTGGAGGTGGTATATCTTTAAGTCGTTGTCTACCTAATGGTAAAGCATGCCCACCTGAAGTGAAATCATGACTTGGTATGAAGTCTACATGATTTTTAGATCTTATTTTAAAGATTTGATTTCATGGAGATGTAATTTTTACTTGTAGGCGTCATGTTCATTGATACTCAGTAGGATGTAATATACTAATATCTAAAACAAATTTTAGTCATTTCTTATTTACATTTTGTAACTAAAATTAATTAAATAAAAATAGCATAGAAAAAGAGGAAAAGACTCATCGATCTCCTTACCCTAATCTTGGGAGAAAAGTGAAGCCCAGAAGGAGCACACGGTCAACTAGACCCCATGATTGCACGGCCCAGCTTTCATTGACCCATGATTGCACGGCCCAGCTTTCATTGACCGAGACCTCTGCTACCACTCAATAAAAAAGAAAAGGTTAGATTTTTCTTCCTTCAACTTTTGCAAAAATCTGGTTTTCCTCCTGAATTTCAAAACCAACCAAACCATCTCTCATATTTCGAAACCATGTGTTTTACCTCCCTGGACTAGTTTTGAAGGTGGTTTTATCTTTTTATTTTTATTTATTTTGGTTGAATCTTTGAAAAATCATAGTAAATAAAAAAACCATAAAATGAAAATTCCAATTTTGTTGGAGTCATATGAGTAGATTTATATAGTGAATATATAATATGGTACGCTTTAATACAAAGTTTTTGTCGATCTATGTTTTTCTATAATTATTAATTGTAATAATTCACAATTGTAATTTTTATTATCCAATTGTGGCGATTTTATAGTGGTTTAATTATTGTATGCTTAAACTGTAGTAAAATTTCATACTCATTGGATCATGTATAGCTTTTCTTTAGATTAAACCATTCGTCAAGCTTTATTGATTTGAAAAAATAGTTAGTTATGGATTTATTTGAATTTAACAAGCATAAACCCTAGATTTCATCATCAACATCACCCTCCATCTTAACGTTCTATCAAATTTTGTCAACCGTTTACTCAAACTTGCACATCCACTACCAAAAGGGTTGACAGCCCTACTCAAAAGTATATGACCAGACTATCTGGTAGTTGTAGCTCCCGATCACTTCCACCATAGGCAAACTGAATGATGTAGGAGCATGAGCAGAATATTGCTTACAAATATCCTTACAATCAAATCTGCTTTGGTTTGAAACAAAACAAGGGAGGTTACAGCATATACAATTTAAGCTCCTTTTCTTATTCCATGGTTAGCACATTGAAGCTCAGTATATTATATATTCATATCGATGCCTAATAATAAAGCAGATTTCCAAATTGTATGACCAGGGGGCATTGTATACTTTATCACCTCATTAAACAATCATACCAAGCGTTAAATGCTATCTAATCAAGTAGCAATTTCTCATGGACAATAATTCACCATACAAGAGGCGAACATGCACCTTGTATAAGAACATAGACAGAATGAATTCGTTAAAGCACACCGATCATTGTGATCCTGAACTCTGAATCCGACACGTGATATCTGGAACTGACATATATGGCTACACAACAAAATTCGTGATCTGACGGTACACACTTCCGTGTTGTGAGGATACACAACTTTGCTGAAAGAATACAATGGCATCACAGTCAGGCCTAGATCCTATCATGCTAACCCAATCAATCATCATACATTCTTACGTTACACGAGACCCTCATTTGGGGTCGACAGCCACTCACTGCACCAATCATCCAAGACACACTGCTCTCAAAAACGGCAAACTCAATTGCCCTTGCAGTCGCCATGATGGGGGAGGATTGATCTCGCCCTATGAGCAAGATCTGAGTTAGTTCTCTTGCCTCCACCCTTGTATACACTTTACAGAGCATGTAAACTTAAGCCATACAAAAACTAGCTTGCATTGTGCCAAATGTGTCATGAGTCATGTGAGCCTTGGACTATCAGATTTATGCGCTTGCCGCTGTCCATGCGGAGGACATCATTTTTCAGGCCCAACTGAAAAGGAAAATCCAATGGATTCATTGGCAAACATTTTAGAGTAAAACAATTGATCAATGAAGTCAATTGGTATGGTCGTGTACCTCCACCTGATTGGTATCAACAGAAAACCATCTCAAAAGAACCCCGAGGTGGACCACTGCTGGGATCATTTTGAATAGAAGAGGGGTTGTCACCTGCAGAGGTACACACAAATCAAGTTTACACAAGAGTGAGTTATCATATTAATTTCATGAAACATGGTCATCAGATGAGCAGAATGCCAGAATGAAGCAATGACAAAAGACAAGACAAGAGATTATGGTCTTGAGAAATTTTAGGCAACACCACTAAGGGTAGCTATTCACAAATTGTCAATTAGACATGTGAAAATATTTCAAAATGCCCTTAGTTTCTGCTTAGTTTTCTTTTTATGGTTGTTCAGCCATTTTGTGGCCCCCAACTCATGGGACAAGTGAGAGGACTGATAAACCCCTGTGGATCAGTCCTCATTCATGTTTGCTTGGACCAGGTTGATGTGCTTGTAACCATCCATTAAGGTTTGTAATAGTTGGGTTTATAGAGTTATCAATTCTGAAGCCAACTGTGTTAGGACTGAGTGTTTTTTTTTCATTTACTCTTCTGCACCATTTGGCTCAGAACCAACACTATCGAATTGATTGGCAGACAAGGCTACAAATTATTTGGGGTGTTAGCTGCAGCTTCAACTGTTCCTATTGTTGATACAGTACCACACTAAAAGGAAGTAGAAGAGAAAGCTGCAGCCTGCAGCCGCAACAGCTGCTGGCTGTACCAAACACCCATAATTGTTTAGGATATAAAACATATTAAAAACAGAAATAAAACTATTGTTGGAATTTCATCACATAGGATATGATTAACTTCGTGGAATTTCTAGTGCCGTAAGTATAATGTTCTTGCCTAAAGTGACAAAAAATTTGTCATTTCTGAGGTAATTTCCTGTCATTTCTGAGGTAATTTCCTCTTGCCTCACTCCATGAAATTGACTATTTAGCATAGTATTTTACACGCAAATAAAAAACTCTCTTGAATGGGAATTCATTACAAATAGAAAAAAAACTAATCTCATTTGCACTGAAACGTTGAATGGTAAATCTTATCTACATAAAATGAATAGCTTAAAAGGAATGGAGGCAAATACCAAACTGAGTGCAGTGGTTCCAAGAAGCAGCAGGTATAGCTTGCCCTGTAAAAACCAAAAATACCTATCAGATGTCACAAATACCAATTAAATAGAAAATAGTAGTACTAGGGCTTTGGGCAACTAAAAAGGGGAACTAGTACCAATAGACTACACTGGGAAGTATAATAGGTAATTAAGATATAGCATCAAAAGATTTGCATTGCTAGACATGCTGAAGTTAAACTTTGCCATCTGAAGTTAATTTATGAAACATCAGTGCTTACAAGAATAACAAGGCAGCATCACTGAAAGAATTATGCATTTACATGTACTTTATACTGAGGAATAACAAGGGCCCCATAGCTTTAAGTTGTCAGCATGTTTCTTGGGTTGGCTACCAGAGAAGCTAGGGCTACAAAATTACAAATGTATAACCATGTTTCTTGCCTCTGGCATAACAAAAAAATGGAACACAATATCAAGAAAATAACCTCGATAAGATGGATACTTGAAGCACGGCTTAGGAGAACAAAAGCAAACTCTCCTATCTGTGCAAGAGACATGCCGACCTATGGTGGAAAAACACGGTTAATGTGATTTTATGAGCAGTGGCAGATGTGAGTGCATTCAGAAAGATATATGAAAAAAGGACTTACAAGAAGAGATGTTTTGTTGCTATACCCAAACCCTTTTACGACAATAGCAACAATAAAGGTCTTTACGGTGATCACCAAAATTACCGCTGCAAGGAGTATATCCACATGGTTCCACAAGAAATGGACATTAATTAGCATCCCAATGCTGGCAAGGAAAAGAGCAGCGAAAAAGTTGCGGATAGGTTCGATCTGCAGAAAGAACAAACCTGAAATAAGAGAACAATATAATGAATTACTAACTACAAGAGTCTAGCTATGAATTTTGCTCAAGCATAAAATAAAGATCAAACTAAGACTACCTGCATTCCAAATTATAGATCACTTTAGAAATGTCATAAATCAAATTTCTCTTTGACAAGGTTTATAGAAAAATGCTCCAACATCAAATTGATTTCATTTCATTAAATTACGCATTTGTGCATTTATTTAAACTTGTATATGTTACTATATTTTTTAATATTTGAACAAAGTCAAAGATGTTTGTCTTAGAACAAAGCTAAAGCAACCTATAATTTGAAAGAACATGCAAGTTACAGGTAATAAATTACTTGTTCAAGAGTATGTTGTGCAAGGTCTGTTGTTGATATCATTACTCCAGCTGCAAATGAACCCAACTCGAGACTCAGGCCCAACTTATCACTACACTGCATCATAGAAGGATGGACGCATGAGAATAACAGGAAAGTTAAGAATTGCATACATTTAACAAATACAGTTTTAATTATAAAGTAAAGAAATGACAAACATGTATATGCATGTGAGTAAACCGGCAAGGCAACAAAAAAAAAAGGGAAAACAGTATAATTTGCAATTTTATTAAATCATATAATCAAACCAACTCGTATGGGTACCAATGAAACAACTAA
>DXKC01005161.1:0-13645 GCA_031170775.1 Cymbopogon citratus
TATAATTGCCGGTATTTTGAAAACGTTGACTTCTCGGGAAGCGAGAATGACATCTATTTTGGGACGGAGGGAGTATTGATCAACAAGCTGGTGCTCCACTTCCTTCACCAGAACCTTAAACGTGCTGCCGATGCCAGTTCAAGAGTCGGACACGGACTGCACCCTCTTGACCTCTACCGCCGGAGTCTTCTCCAGTGCAGCTTCCCTGATGAACAAGCAGGATGTAGGCAAATGAAGCCTTGTTGCCTTCCAATAAGTCAGCATAGGGATAGGACTGTTGATGTTGCAGTCATCGTTCGAGAGAAGGCTGCTGTTCCGCGCTCGGCGCAGAAGCTCTATGAGGCGGGCATCTGGTTCAAGCGCAGCAGGAAGCCCGACTGCATCGACGACATCGACTTCAAGAGGATGAGCTGCAACACGCTGGAGATGCCCAGGGTGGTCCTGGACGACTCCAGCGAGTACAGGTACCGCAACCTGATGGCGTTCGAGGCGCTGCACGCCGGCGCCGGCGGCAACGAGGTGACAGCGTTCGTGCTGTTCATGAGGGACCTGGTCGACTCCGTGGCCGACGTGGACCTGCTACGCAGGAAAAAGATCCTAGACCACCACCTCACCGGCGGCGACCGGGCGGTGGTGAGCCTGCTCAGCCGCTTGACCAGGGACGTGGCCAAGATCGAGAGGAGCAGGCTGTGCGAAGTCCGCAGACAGATGGAGAGCTACTGCGTCAACAAATTCTGGGTCTTGCGCGTCTTAGTCTGTAAATCGTGGGCCAAGTTGAGGACTAGTCATCTAGCGAGCATCTGGACGTTCATCGCCCTCCTCGCCGGTATCTTCTTGCTCGGCACCGACATGGTCCAGACGGTCTTCTCCGTCAAGTCATCTGAGTACGCCGTCAAGACCTACGAGCTAGAATTGCAAAAACGCAACTAGGTGTTCATTATTGAATATTGACAGACCGCAGACTTCCGTTGCAACAGTGCGTTACAAAATTGCAGTGATCTTTGGTGTTCCCTCATGTTTTATATCAGATGTGGAGTGTGTCTATGCATGGCGTTGTGTTTATGCGTGCATGTTGTGTTGTGTATCACTAGTGTCCTGTTCTGTGAGCAATAAGCACCAGTAGAGAACTGACTTTTTATCCCCGCACCAATATCTAAGTTACTCCCATTGTTTTTTGCAACCGGGAGTAAATGTACATTTAATCCCGGTTGGAGGTTCTATCCGGGACTAAAGGTTTCTGCTTGGCCGCTCCAACACCATGGAGGAACCTTTACTCCCGGTTAAAGCCTCCAACCGGGAGTAAAGGTCAACTTTTACTTCCGGTTGGGTAACCTAACCGGGATTAAAGGTTTACTTCCGGTTTGAGGTTTCAACTGAGAGTAAATGTAAACCTTTAGTCCAGGTTTTTGATACGTAATTATAACCTCATTTACGAGAGAAAGCCATTTTTTTCTGAAAACACTATATAACTCATCTTGTGCCCTAAAATGAGACACTAAATGGCCTTAAATAAAAAAAATTTGAATATCAAGTTTGTATAACTCATCAAGATATACATTTAATACATATGACTTTTTTGCATTTGAGAAATTGTTGGTAAACACTTGTCACCTGTTTTAAAAATCTAAGATGTGATTTGGTCAAACTTGACCAAACGAGGCACTAAATGGTCTCAAATGAAAAACATTTGAATACCATATTTGTATGACTCATCGAGATACACATTTGATACATAGGACTTTTTTACACCTGAAAAAGTATTAGCAAGATCTATTTATAAAACTATGAATCCCACACAGACTTTATGAAACCATATGTGAGACTTGTAGATTTAGAACTACACTTTTCTAACATTTTATTAAATACAAAAATAGCCTATGTAGAAAATGTGTATCTTGATGATTGGAACAATATTGGTATTCAAAAGTTTTTCATTTGAGGCCATTAAGGGTTTCAAAAACTGGTATGTAGCTGCGAAAATTTCAAAATTCAAAATTTGAACCATTCAAACTTTGTCAAATGAGAAGTTGACCATTATAACAAATGTGTGCCTTGATGAGATGAACAAACTTGGTATTCTTGACTTTTATATTTTAGATATTTTAGGGCTTCAACAACTGCGGTCAAAGCCTTTTTTTTAATCCAAAATTTGACTTGGTCAAATATGGCCAAATGAGACACTAAATGGCTTCAAATGAAAAAACTTTGAATGCCAAGTTTGTATAACTCATCGAGATACACATTTGATACATATGACTTTTTTGCATTTGAGAAATTATTGGTAAACACTAGTCACATGTTTTAAAAATCCAAGATATAATTTGGTCAAACAAGACACTAAATGGCCTCAAATGAAAAACTTTTGAATATTATGTTTCCATAACTCATCGAGATACATATTTGATACATAGGACTTTTTTGCATCTGAGAAAGTGTTAGCAAAATCTAGTTATAAAACTATGAATCCCACACATCAAAAGTACGAGGCCGCGCCGTCTAGGCGGCCTCCCAATGTATCCACGTAGACTTTATTTCAATAGCCGTCGGATGGAGTTAAGTGAATCGAACGGCCGTGGTTCCATTGTCATGGCTTTGTAAGCCTTCATATGTCATTTAGTTTCTGTAGGACCATCCATTATTGCACGGCCTGAATTCAACTACCTAAAGATGTAGGCGCTGGCCAGTGCAAGTTGCAAACTTGCATACTCATGCACGTGGTGCATTAATGCAGCAATAGCACCAGGCACTTGTTGCATGCAATATTCATTTACTTAACTCCACTTGCATGCAGTTGATGAGATGATGTGACTTGATATAGATACTCACATACTCCCTCCGTCTACCAAAAGAACACAATTCTTTGACTTCTATGGTTCATGTTTGACTATTCATCTTATTTAAAAAACCTTGATAAATATTATTTATTTTGTTATGACTTATTTTATCGTTTGAGATATTTTCATATTAAATTATTTATTTTATTATTTGTATAAAAAATTTAAATAAGACGAATGGTCAAACATAAAACGTGAAAGTAAAAGAATTGCAGTCTTTTGGTAGACGGAGGGAGTATGTGCATGGATTGGATATGTGCCTGTGAGCTTCTGACTTGTCTGCACGATGGTGCCTGGTTAGTCCAGCGATTGATACATGCACATATGTGAGCCATGACAAGTGCCTGCGGCTCTCACTTTATGTGCCAACACGCAGCAAAGCTACGTCTCTGCTGATCCTTAATTATTACTATATGTTACTATATATAGTTAATGAGAAAAGACTTGATAAACAGTCCTTGTTTGGCACATGTACTTGTCTCCTCCAGACCTCATTATTATGCTTATTGACCTTTTCTTATTTGGCCTTTTACCATGATATGATGTATCCTGATGTGGTGGAGCCTCATAATTAAAGCTTTTGTTTTGTGCCTGTGTTAGGATTCATGTCTTGCTCTATTGTTCAGATGCACGTGTTGGTGGTGAGTGTCCCTCTCCATCTATATAAAGCTTCCCTAGGCCACCGTTCATCACCACCTCGGCAAGCCACATCGCCATTGCATATACAACAGCAATAAGCTTTTCATTCGTTGCACATTGAGAGGCTACAATTAGCTGGTTGTGAGAATCCTTGTTGCCTAGCATGTTGTAACTAACACATCATGGTGCGCAAATGATTAATTGCCTAACGATTGGAATTCTACTAAAACAACTTGTTTTTCCTTTCCAACATATTTTCTAGAATCATATTTGTCTATCTTGATTTCACTTGTATTATGGAGAGTAAAAGCGAACAAAGGGAATATTCGTTTAGAATAGCCTATGAATAGAGACCACGAGATAAAAGTGAACTAGAATATTGAGTTTTAATGCCTGTTGTATGTTATTGTTTGTACAGGTGTAGACATGACCAATGGAAAGGGCTTCTTCTAGCCGGGCTGGAAAAAGGCGGCGTGGCAAGGGAGTGGCTACAACACGAGGTGACTGTTGCCAAGCATTAATTTTCGTATTGTGTCTACCGTTTTGTGGTTTTATAATTTGAAAATATTTACTTTTCGTACTTAATTTGATACGGGATGTTATATTTTTTTAAAAGAAGTAACTGACGCGCTCCATACCAGTTAATTTTAAACCTGGACCTTTTAGCAATTCAATCACTGTTAGCGAATCCTGTTTAATAATTCAAATCATAAACGTTGGGGAAAAAGTTATTAAATATATGTTCTGAGAAGAATGTATGGTTGCGTATGTTGGCTCTCTGTCCGGAGAAAAAATGGTTCCCCGTGCTTATGGGCCCGGAGCCCAATACTCGCACACGATTGGGCCCAGTACTCGCACACGACTTTATTTCAAGATACAAATGTTGCACTCGATTAGTATCATAATTAGTATCGTCGGAAAGATCTTTGAATCTAGTTTTTTAACAAATTTATTTCAAGATACAAATGTTGCATATATTTTCTACAAATTAATTCAAACTTGCCGCACGCATTCCACGGCGACAGCCTTTCTGGAACGGAGGGAGTACTTGTCATTTGGATTTTGCATCAGGACTCATCCGTGATCCTTATGTTCCATCATGTGATGTAGATTGATTTGACTTATGAAACAGTCAGTCAGTGACACCGTGCCATTGCAACAGGACAAAACATGTTTCAGAGTATGAAAATTAAATGCTAGGCTCCATGCTTAGCCATAGCATAGGTATGACAGCTACCCTTTGATCAAGGACATCATTGGGGATGGCGACAATTTTCCTATACTACGTGATGTTCCTTCTACGGGCAAACCAAAAAAATATATACGTACCTGTTTTTGTGTTGGCCACAGTTTGCGTATGGAGGTTCGCTAGATTGTTTGTAAAAATAAAATGAAGTTCCGCATGTAGCCATCGTTGGAGGCGTGGGTACGTGGTCACATCATTTGTCCGTAGTTTATTCTTGCTATACTACAAATACGATTTGTGTTCATAAAAAATATAAACAATCTTATTTTTAGCATCAAACAGTTTCAACTTTTAAGAAATTATGTGGATATTTTGCAACAAATTAAATTATATGTGATCAACGACAATTTTCATAACGTACAATACATATTATTAGATTATTTATATTAATCACATAATATATTTTTGTAGTTTTTTTATATACGTAAATGATGTTATTGTTTATTATTAACTTAGGCGGATGTAGGATAATTACTTAGTCGGCAGGGCTGTTGGTTGCAGTCTTAGATCAAGTGATTATGACTACACCTTGCCAGTATATGCCTGCTGGGTGGTCACATGTCTTGTCTCGCTGGATTTTACAGCTTCATAGTGATAAGTGTCGCTACAGATACACTGCCGGTGTTATCACGTCAATATTTAAGGTTCACGATCCTGTTCACCTGCTGCGTCTCTCTATCCACATGCGCCCTTGGCGATGCGCGTGTGTCTACTTAATTATATTTACCAGCAGGCCAATGCAAGACCAGTCTACTTATATATACCAGCAGGCCAATGCAAGACCACGCATCGATCCTAGACCAGCTACTCGCGAGCAAAGACCAACACATAGGTAAATCAGAGCCTTCCAACATCTTCCCATCCGTGCCCATGTGTATAGATCAAACTAGGCATAGGTTTCTCTATAGAAAAAGCACACTGTTTGTGCCACATGCCCATGTGTATAGGTCAAGCTAGGCATAGGTTTCTCTGCCCTGCATTTTCTATGCACTTTTATAATTCAAAGCTCATTCATTCATCCGTGCTACATATATTTTTGTGTATGAGCATGGAAACTGATAGTTCTAATAAACAAGAGTTCTAATAAACAAGTGGATACAAGTGAAATGTGGTCATGTGTTTGTTTTCTTTAGATGGTAGTGAGTCGAATATATATGCGGGTTTTAGTCGCGTGGTACACTTCTCTTCAGAAATATGCTCAGCATAATAATTTGTTGTTACATACATCTGACAAATGGCAGAACGAGTAGGTGTAACATGGACAAGGGGAAGGGCACGAGCGAGGAGCCATTTATTCCTCAGGGCTCCCACAAAGCACAGACCAGCGCTTCCGTAGTCCAGGTATACTCTAACTTGTTTTAGGAGGGGTACACTTTGACTTTATTAGGCAGACCAAACCAACACCATTTCTGCCCAGATTGTTAGTAGCTATTATTGGTGCAAGCACATGTTCTTGTTAATGATCACCTATCATGTAAATGACTAGGCGTAGATGCAATCAGGTGGTATTTTTTTTCATGATCTAATCCAATTGTGTATATATCTACCTCATCTATATATACAATTTTTATTCTTTGTAGGAACCTCTTGTAGTGGTTATCTCGCGCAAGGATATCCTGCGCCAGATCATTACTAGCATAGGCGCAACTATTCGAACTGCAGGGGCGGTAAAGATGGAGGACTCCAAAAGGGTGGCCTGGCTTAGCATTGAAATCCCTTCTAGAAATGGTACAAGAGGCAAGGTGCTTGAGAACTTCCGAGGTGCTCCTTGCACGACCGCGTATGAGGCAGAAGAAAATGTTTCTGAATTAGCGATTCTCCACCTCATGTCACTTTTAAATATATGGGTCAGGGATATAAGTTATAATCCACTCATAGAAACAAGTAGGCAGTTACACTATTATATGTCCTGGTCACAATACCTTCAGAACGCATATCGAGAATTGAGTGCAGAGAAGGACGCCTTATTCAATGCCCACAAGGCTCTTTTGGAGCGTCTAGGCTCCATCTGTGCAAGATACAGTGACGTCCTTCTCCAAGGGCCCAGTGCGGCAGCGATAAGCGTACAAAGTCAACCAGCTATGTACACAGGAGCAGAAGCATGAGAACTACGATATGAAGGGCTTGCTTGCGAGCTAATTAGTGTTTTGCAGGATGACGCTATTGGTGCTAATCTAGCGAATGTTAATTGAGTGGTAAGCATATCCAATTTTTTAGCTTCATGTTACATACCTCTTATAATTTAAAAATCCATTTACATGTGTTTTTGTACTCTCCCGCAGGGCTTCAATCAAACCAGGATGCCACTATCCAGTCTAGCCCAATGCGTATGAGGCCTTCGGCTACCCTAATAATCGCCTTCAGTTATATTTCTCTCATCAATATCTATCCCAGATCATGTACCGCCTAGCAAATCTGCCTTGTACTAGATTGCATAATGCCCCCGCCCCCCGTACAAGGGGACATTGTTCGTGCTCTAGAATGTAACCTTTATCTGTCTCAAGTGTACGCCTTTCCACCATGTGGGTTGCATAATAAATAATTTGCGTGCTTTGTCCCAATGTTGCTCGGTTACTATGGTAGGATGAATACCGGCATTTTTTTATGTGAAATTATTTACACATATGAATGCACACGCAGGCACATACATATATTACTATATTACTATGAGTTCCGGTGTTTTCCATGTAAAATTATATGCACGTATGGATGCACATACACCCACGTGCATGTATGTAAGTCTCTATATGCTCCTAATAATATTGTGCTAATGAGTATATGGTACTATTTCGATGAGTAATTTCATCTCCAAACATGATACAAATTAGTATTACTAATTAATTACCTAGGTAAAATCGCACCCGTCCCAGCTATCATTGGCAATATGGACAGTCCCTAGTGTTCCTGTCTGGCATCGAGTGCTCAACTGCACAACCAGCAAATAATGAATTAGCACATACACTGATGCGTGGGGTTTCTATAGATGTCTGCTTCCTTACATAATTCATCGTAAAGAGGGTGAAATGATAAGATACATACAACCATACAAATCATTGTTGTTGCCCCATAGATTTGTACGACAGTAGGTCAAAACATATAATATTACAGGTTTGAGTCCCATGGATGGTTCAGGCATCAGTCCACGCTATTTGGCTACCGAAGGCCTCCACCCAAATCACTTGATAATGAATTTCATGGAGGAAGTGACAAGCATATGCATCTTGGTTTGTGTGCACTGGTATCGACTCTGGCGAGCTCAATGCATCAAGTGTGCAGAAAATCACTAATAGTGGCAACAGCAGGGAGACTGACGTAATGTTCCCATATTGTGTCCTCTACAAATTGGCTTGATCCATTGAGACGTGCACGCATGGCTTCTGTGGCATCTAGGGCACGAATAGGCCAACCCCAAACACCAGCAATGTGGCTGATCTTTTTAGTTTGTGCTCTTGCAAGGGCTTGCGTGTTCGCCTTCATCTCATCTATGCAGCTAGAAAGCCGTCTATGTCCACTAAAATATTCCTTCAGTTCTCGCACGCCAATTGCCCTTGCCAACCCACTGGGTCTATCAATCTTGCCAATGGACATAGTATCATAATACTCTTTGATTTCTTCGACTATGCCATCTTCGACCATGACATCAATACGTCGATTCAGATATTCATTGAGGACCAGCTCATCAGCATGGAGCCACAAGAGGCAACTCTTAAACCTCAAATTTGGCCGATACCTCGCATCTGCGAAGGGATCACCAATGGAAGGATAAATTTGTTTAGCCAGAAACCCATGGATTAGTGAGTTTGACCCGCCTACCAAAACTGGCATATGGCCACGCCTTGCAATAGATGCCGAAGTTATAGTCGCCATAGATCGAAACCAAGGTATGGATAAATCATCACTGATTGCTGAAATTGTACCAATAAGGTGATGAGGAATACCGTGTTGGTTATTTGGATTGACCTTGTTGGTTGTGATGTCAAGGCCAGCATAGATTTGCATCTTGTCAGTGTTTACCACTTCGCCGCCAATCACCTTGCATACATCGATTGATAGCTTCGTCTTTCCTGTACCCGTGGCGCCTAGAATGACCACTGGTTTAATCGAAATCATCTAGAGTCTATGGCAAGAGGAAAGGGTATGCGGGATGCAATCCGGGGAAGAGGGGAAAGTGTCGCTGGTGGTGTGAATCCCCGTTTATCGTTGGTGTGCGCTGTATCAATGCATCTCGTTACTTCTACAACTATTGTTTCTATGCGCTTCCACGTGGCAACCACATAGAGAAATGCAGTATCCTTAAGGACTTGATATGTGATGCAACTAATTCATTTCATAGGTGATCAGGACTACGTAGTAGACTAGGTTATAGATGAACTATAGGGGTGCTCTTTTTCCATGTGGTAATTAAACATGTTCAATTTACTTCAGGTTGGAAGATAACTATTTTGTGCATCTGTCGAGTTGCAAAAGGCCTCTACCTTACCAAACCATTATTGTTTCAGTCACCATCTTTTACACATACATTGAACATCAAGGCACTGATGCCCGTTAATAATGGAGAAAGCTCTAAAGGCATCAGGTGCCTGCTGACACTTTGTCACCTGCCACTGACCATGCCACCACACAATTCGATCCGCATGCCATGACACAGTCACTAACATTAAAGCATATCGCCAAGATGGCAAACCATACCCATGAGAAATGGACAATGTTTCTTAAAGATCCAACAGCTTCTCCTATGTTGTCACATCAGCACCTCCCATTCCCCTAGATGATACTATGTGTGGGTGCTCCCAGAGTCTCTCTCATTAAGGAAGTCCTTAGATTTCTCGACATGGCTCTGTTCTTCTATCAATATGTTGTGGCGCCAAAAGACTCTTCCATCTTATGAGATGTAGCATACCATACCACAATAATCGTCCCTATGTTTTTTCTATTCTCTTGTGCAAATTGGGTTGCCTTCCTCCTCTTGCTTCCCCTAGCAAGCTAAGGAAATTATGAACATATTTATGGAATCTTACCCTTACATGCATGTTGAAAAATGGATTTCCGCCTTTCCCTCATGGATGCTAGATGTAGGGTGTCAAGATGGCAGGGCATGCCCATTAGTAATGGGGTGTGTCCTTTTGTCACCCAACAACTACTGCCATGTTGTCAAATCACCACCGCCCATGCCACCATACAACACTATCTGCGTGGGTTGGCAGTCTTTTCCATTAAAGAGGGTCCTCCTTGGATTAGGGAACACGGCTCCACCCTTCTATCTATAAGATGTTGGTTCAAAGAGCTTCACATCATGGGATCTAGCATACTCTAACACACCCACCTTTTCCATCAAGCATCACACCTCCCATTCCTCCCTTTTTCCACTCTCTCATATAGACTGTGGTACGTTTTTCTTCTTGGTGCCCTTTACAAGGTAAGCAAGTCATGAACATATTTACAGAAATTCAGCCCTCCCCTATATGTTGAAAATGCCTTACTCCTTCATTTTCCCACAGATGGCAGAAGAAGGGTGGACCACCAGCTATTGCCTAAACAAGGATGGCTTCCCCAAGCTCCTGTATGCTACAATGGTCAGGCTAGGTATTTTGGATCACCCAGAATACGTAGGAAGGGAGTATGAGGAGTATGGCACTCAAAGGTGTGAGGTGATCATCCATATTGGGGCAAGTAGGGATTTCCCAGACATAAAACCTTGGGTGGTGTCCACCACAGGTTTTAGGTTCAAGGACACTTACCAAGCTGTCGCTCGCAAAGCTTTGAGGTACTTATGCCAGATTTATGAGAAGCCGATATGTCATACACCAATGAGGTTTTTCCCCCCTTTTATAAAGAACAGCCCTGTGTGGGTAGCCCGAATGAAGACCCTCGAAGGCCCTGAGCTTCGTGAAGGTGATCCAACTACGGTTTTCATGACTGACTACTTGCATTCCTTGGATAAGCAGTATGATAGGCAGGCTAAGCGTTTGAGGAGATGCATTCGTAGGGCAGAGAAGGCAGAGAGGCAGATTAGAGAGCTACATGTGGAGCTTGCGAATGCTAAGGTGCAGGCTGCTCATGCAGAGAGCCGTGAGGCGGCAGCTATTGAAGCCTTTAAGCAAGCTGAAGACCGACACACTCAGCAACTGAAAGATGTTTATCTTGTTAGTAGGGCTAGAAGAAGGGCCAACACCTTGGAAGCTAGAAAATGCCCAATACTAGATGGAATCCCAATTGCAGCCATTGAAGATAAGATAGTGGATACACCACCTGCACCTCCTCCAACCGAGGCCTCCTATGGAACCCCTCGGATGAGGTCACCTGATGGGGAAGAGGTTCTCCCACTTGCTCAGCCACCACCAGGAGATGGTGTCTCTCCTCATGACATCCCCTCAGATGATGATTCTTCAGGCTCAGAAGCATGATCTATGTGCTGCAACCCCTTAGGGAATGAATTAATATGGTCCGAGGCTACCATTAATATTGGTCTAAGTGATGTGCCCTTATGCCTAAGGGGAGTGAATCTTAATTCACTTTTTTCTGTAACCCCTCGCGTGAGGAGATGTACCTGCATTGTTGTGTTTTTCTCTTTCTATCTACAATGTAATTCCCCAACCAGTATTGTGTAATGTAGTTCTAGCTCTGTTTGCTTAGTATAAGGGTAGTGAATCCTAATTCATTTCTTTGTAAACTCTCATGTGAGGCAATGTGTTTGTATTGCAGTGCTTGTGTTTTTCTGTGTATGGTGTAATGTAATCCTACAATGTATTGATGCGTTGTCCTTTCAATCTAATAACTCTAGCAAATGTTATGCACACCCAGCCACATACCATCATTTCTATTAATAATTCTTGTCTCTCTTTGATGCATTTTTCCAAGATTGGCTACATCAAGTAGGCCCTTCCATACAATCCGTAGTGAAAAAACATCTCAGACTTTAACACCATGTTTTCCCAAGATTTGATACAACTATGATAGAACTCCGATGTCAGCTACAAGCCGACAAACTCACTTGGATTTTTATTTCAAATCCCTAATTTTTACAATCTCCTCAGGGTCTTTCATCTGGCAAAGGGAGAGTTTCAAAAATGAGTACAAGTATGGATCGTATCAGCATGGCAATTAGGAGGACGATGATGGAGCTGGCCAACTCATATTCAGCGTAAGACATCTTGAGGGCTTCAACTTTCCTTTTTCTGGCACCGTGTTTCTTCTTCTCTAGGGCGTCGTCTTCTCTTGGATTCTTCAAGTGGCAGCAGCTTCTTCTAACTTCTTGATTTGTTGGGGGTTTGGCACTGGAATTTGGGGGGAGGGGATGATGTGGCAAGATTAGGGTGGAGTGAGTTGTCATTGGCATAAAGAGGCAGTTGAGGGGGTGTTTTATAGGCAATTGTTGTGGGGGTGTGCCACTACATGCGTGCGCCATCATCGGCGGTATTCATGGGCACAGTGCCCTCGTGAGTGCCGCATCACCATGCACCATCACCGCCTCATGATGCCACTTGTGCTGTCGCCTTCGCCGCCCTGATGCCACTGGCGCAGTTCCACATAATGCGCCCATTCCCTCAGTACCAACGCCACTCGATGTTACCAAAAATAGTGAACACCCACCCCTTGAACTCGACATCCATCGACTATTAAATAGCCTATAAATTAAATGAGTTTATTTTCATGTAATCACTCAAGCAAATGATTCTTGACACCCACAAGCCATTGATTCTACTAGCAAATCCAGGCTCACATTGATGCATTTTTCTAAGAATCATTTTATCAATTAGGCCCTTCCATACAATCCATAGTGGACAAAAATATCTTAGTCTTTGCCTACATGTTCTTCAGGATTTATTACATCAAACAGACCACCCACAGCGAAGCGGGGGCATTAGTAGCTACGAATGAAAGTTGCATGTACCAATGAAGGCACAATGACATGAGACCATTGTGATAGAACTCTGATGCCAGCTATGAGCATGCCAACTCACATGGAATTTTATTTCAAATCCCTATTTTCTACAATTTCCTTAGGGTCTTTCATATGGCAAGGGGCGAGTTACCAAAATGAGTAGGATTATGGATCCTATCAGCATGGCAATCTCAATGCCGAAGATGAAGCAGACCAACTGATCTTCAATGTAAAACATCTTGAGGGCTTCAACTTTCGTCTTCTGGCGTCGTGTTTCTTCTTCTTCTTTGGGGCGTCTTCTCTTCAAATCTTCAATTGGCAGCAACTTCTTCGGGCTTCTTCTTCGTTTGTTGATGGGTTTTGTACCAGGGTTTGGGATTGGTGGGGATGATTTGGTGAGTGCTTAGGGTGAAGTGGGTTGCCCTTGGCATGAACGGGGTAGTTGATGGGGTGTTTTTATAGGTCATTGTTGGCAGAATCTGGTAGGAGGGGTGTGCGCTTGGGTGCACACCGTCATCAGCGATTTCGTGGGCACAGTGGATTCGTGGGAATGCCAGACCACTACACACCATCTACGCCCCACGATGCCGCTTGTGTTGTCACCTTCGCCGCCCCCGATGCCATTGGTGTCGTTCCCCATGACCAACGCCACTCAATGTCACCAATAATGGTGAACAGCAACCCCCAACCTCATGATCCATTGCCTATAAGATCGCCCCTGGTTGCCTCCATGATCGCCTCAGGAAACTCCCAACCCTAAGACTAACTACCCGCATCAGTCCCTTATTCAAGGGCCAACCCATTCCAATAATTTAAGAAAAAGAGCCACAAATGAGTGCTACCAGCTGAAGATTTTCAAAGAAAGTATCAAGAAGAAGATGAAAAAGGAGCATATCACCAAAAAAACTCGCTATCACCATCTTTGCCTTTCTAATCCTACACTAGTGGGATCAATAATCTTGAATATCCTTGTAATGCTCATGTTACCCTATGGAGAGTGATAAGATATTAGCTGAAATAAGAAGGATGGAATAAAAGCTAAAA
>DXKC01005162.1:0-12643 GCA_031170775.1 Cymbopogon citratus
ACTGTTGAACTCAACCACACGTTGTGGCTTTGTTATCTACAGTAGTCACTGCCACCGAAAGTTCATCAGTGTCTCGGTTCTATACCCTCTTCACCGTCGATTTTTTTTAAAAAAAAATAACACGGTACAACGCAGACACCCATAACACGCACACACACTCATCCCTATGACTGCACGTACGTAAACCCTACCTCTATAAGCACCTTTGAAGAACTGAGCAGCCGGCTGATCTGGAGATTCCCAAGTCACCACTAGCGCCTCGTCGTCGACCAGAAAATCCTGGAATAAATACAGGAAAATTAAAGCATCTGCGCCAAGTTGAGGACTTGATCTCTGGTGGGCAGGTTCCACCACACGGAGCCCAACCAGCTGATCTACGATCAGCTCGCCCTTCACCGTCGATTTTGACTGACATTAATGATAGTTGTTAGTAATCACCACCGATGTTATAGTTCAAAGGGTTGAAAATCAAACGACTGTACAATCAATAAAGCCAGAGGTTGAAAAACAAACAAATTTCTGCGTGCAAATCATTTCATGTACCTTCTGAGCAATAGGAATAGCCTAATGCCAGTCTCAGTGGAGGTTTCATCAGAGTTTCATGGCATTAAATATATTGATGTGGCACCATATTAATGAAGAGAGAGGTGATTAGAGTTTCATAGGAGTAGAGAGAGTTTTATCCCTATGAAACTCTTATGCACTGTAAAAAAAATAAATGTGTCGAAAACCGTGGATGAAATTTCCATTGAGACTGGCCTAAGCATCAATGACCACCAACTGCAAACAGCCCACACAGCGTCAATGAGTTACATCTAACCGTTGTCTAGCTAATTTTGCCACAGCTACGAACATTAAGCACGTGCGTTTTATTATTACGCCCTGTTTGGAATGCAGGATTTTTCCTGTGAAAATGAACTGATTCCTGTGAAATTCCTGTGCAAAATTTATGTGTTCCAAACATGCCCTGGTAGCATGACTACGCCTGGTCCATGTTGAAATCATTTGGGCTCTACTGGACTCCGGAGATTTGCCGAGTACGAAAACACTCGGCAAAGGCCCAGATACACTCGGCAAAGCCTTTGCCGAGTGTGGCACTCGGTAAAGGCTCCTCGGCGAAGATTTCCACGGCAAAGGGCTCTTTGCCAAGTGCCAAATGGCACTCGGCAAATACTTTCTCAAAAAAAATAAAAAAGAACACCCGCAGGGGCCCCACAAGCCCATCACCACCGCTCATCCGTAGGCCCGGCGAGCCCATGCACCCGCCGCCGCTGTCGTCAGCACGAACCACACCACCGACGAGGTTGGAGGGCCGCGCCGCCCTCAGTCTGCACTGCCACCGCTGGTGGAGGCCACCTCGACATCGATCCGCATTGTCACCGCTGGTAGAGGCCGCCCTGGCCCAACCTCGATCCGCACCACCGTCGGGTGGAGGGCTGCGCCGCCCTCGATGCGCACTGCCGCCGCCGGTGGAGGCCACCTCGACGTCGATCCGTGCTACGGCCGCCGGTGGAGGCCGCCCCCACCTCGATCCACACCACCATCGAGGGTGGAGGGTCGCACCGCCACCGATCCGCGCTGCCGCCGTTGGTGGAGGGTCGAGCCCTGCCACTCCTCGCCGGGAGCACACGTGCCACTGCCCACCGCCCCTCGCCGAGAGCGCACGGGCCACCGTGCCCCACCACCCCTCATCGGGGAGGGAGGAGATGGAGGCGGGCGGGGATGGAGGAAAGGGGCAACTAGCGAGCATGGAAGCGGGCGGCCGGGAGAGACGGGATGGGTTGAGGGAGCGGGGGAGAGCGGCGGCCGGGAGAGGTGGGAGTGGGAGAGAGGTTAGGGTTAGGTTTTAGTTTATATAGGAGTGGGTGAGAGTGGACCACCGGGCCAATTTGCCGAGGGCCTAGATGGGGGCTCCCGGCAAATCAGGGGTTTTTCTTTTTTTATTTATTTTTTGAAGCTTAAATATAATCTTGCTTGACAAGATGACATCAATAAAAAAGTTGTCAACTACAAAGTTTCATAACTTTTTGAGATATACAAAGTTTATTTTGGGTGTTTTTCCATCCGAGGTCGTTTGAAAAAAATCAAATTTTAAATTTTAAAATTCAAACGTAGTTTGCATGACAAGATCAAATTAAATAAAAAAGTTTTCAACTACAGTATTCTATAACTTCCAAGATACACAAAGTTTACTTTGGTTGTTTGATCATTTATTCATCCAATATAGTAGTTCTAACATTGTTCACAAATCGTATATCTCTCTTGTTGTTTCATGAAGCTTAGAGAGAGGTAGATTTTGTGAACAACGTTCCTATCGATTTGTCAAATGAAGAAATGACCCAAATAAACTTTGTACATCTTAAGAAGTTACACAATATTGTTGTACAAAACCTTTTCATTTTGAATTAATTTAGTGCCTCAAAATTTATTCTGAAAAACCTCTTTGCCGAGTACCTGGCACTCTGCGGCACTCGACAAATTAGCCTTTGCCGAGTGCAATTCTTTGAGGAGTGCTTGGCACTCGGCAAATCAGGCTTTGACTGCCTGCCCTGACACTCGGCGAAGAGGAGATTTGCCGAGTGTCTGAGATTTGGCAGCAAAGCCTGAGATTCCAGCAGTGGCGCTAAACTGCGCCGCATTCTTTTCTCTTTTTCCCTTTAATTAGGTAGCATGCCCGTCCGTTGCTACGGGATGACAAAACATTTATACAACAAACATATAGATCGCATGATAAGATAACAGTACTGTAAAATTAAATACTAATGTTAAAGTTACATTTAATCCAGCTTGTGCTAACTCTACCGTATTATCTGGAGAAACAAATTAACTAACAAAAAAAGCATAATATCTCAGCTAGCAAAACAATAAGAATAACAACTGAGCCGAAAGTTAGATGAAGATGACCACACACTAATTAAGAAACATAATAACTCAGCTAACAAAAAGCCATAGCCATCTAGTCACATTGTATTATTCTTACCATGCTATAAAAAAATCCATGACAAAACCCCCACCAAGAATACCTTCATTATTATTAATTTATTTCAGTCTATTTACTAAAAAAATGCAAATGACTGTTTGTGCTTAATAAAATTCTTATGTGGAATGACAAGCACAAACAAATAATTAGATCACAACACTTCTTCTTTCCACTTAAGTTTGTGGTCTTCTGTGGTGCTTTTTCTTGCCGATGATCTGCCAAGTGTCAATCTTCATGCTTACCCTCTCTTCTTCCTAAATTATTCCAAATCATGAACTTAATAAAACATTGTAACAAGCATCCAATCATTTATAAGTTTACAAATATTCTTTTATAAATTGCTAGCACCCGTGTTAGCTTTAAAATTAAAGGGCTACAAATATGATTATCTTTGCATGAAATCGATATAGAAGACTATTGGATATGACAAAAAGAGCTGCTCTGTTATTGCAATTAATAATATGGAAGATTTTCTAAATATGCCCTGGAATTAATTTTAGTACCTTCCCCATGCACTGTCTACCATCGCGTCTGGCTCGGTGCTAGCCCACCGTCGCACCTGCCCCGACAGGCACCTAAACGAGCATGGGCGGTGACCGAGCCAGCGAGCACCTCCTTAGCAAGTCGGAGCACCACCGAGTTTGTAATCTGCAACCTTATTATATTAGATTAGAAAAGTCCTTTGTGATGAGGTGCAACTGATCACCATGGTCTTGAACGTGACCTTAGTTTGTATTAGGGTAAAGTACACTTTTCAACCTCCAACTTGCAGAGAAGTTCAGTTTTTAACCTTCAACTACGAAACCAGATAACAACGTCCTCCAACTATCAAAACCGGACACATTTGGTCATGTAGCTGGTTTTGAAAGTGGTTTGTACTTTTAGAAGACGCTAAAAGTTTATAATATTTTTTCGAGCATCTTAATATCCTCAAATAAAATAACTCAAAACTAAAAGGTTGTAGGTCTCATTGAGGGCTATACTTTGGTAATAAAATTATCCTCATTTGATTCCATAAAAACATATTAATTCTCTAATAGGGCAAGGTTAGTACACGAAACTTTATATTATTGTTAAGTATTTTTTTTAATATAAAAGAATCATCTTCGCCTGGCGTCTTATCGAAGAGTTATGATATTTCAAAAGTTGGGTTTTCTCGGGCCACATGTAACCAGGAGTGGCGTGACAAGACCCAACTTTTGAAAATTATAATTCTTCAATATGGTATCGTATAAAGATGATTTTTATATGAAAATTATAGAATTTGATGAGATTTGCAACTTTTTAGTTTTAATTTTTTCATTGAAGGACGTTATGATGCTAAAAAAGTAATGTAAAACCATAATAATCATGTTTAGCCCTTACCACATTAGAAAATTAATTTATTTTTTATATTGAGTCAAATGTTTTATATCAAAATTGTAACTCTCACTGAGATCTACAAATTTGTAGTTTTGAGTTTTCTTATTTAAGAACGTTAATATGGTGAAAAAATAATATAAGATTGTAGTGCCTCCCAAAAATAGAAAACCACTTTTAAAACCAGCCGAGACCAAATGTGTCCGGTTTTGGCAGTTGAAGGGTGTTTGTTATCTGGTTTCATAATTGAAGGTTGAAAACTGAACTTCATTGCGAGTTAGAGGTTGAAAGTGTACTTTACCCATATTATTCTTTGATCTTGTCGACCCTAACAAGATCGCCCTGTACCAGCGTGACATATGTTCCAAATCCTAAGATTCATTATCTAGCGAACTAACCATAGATCAGCTGGTTGGGTTCCTTGTGGTGTAACCTACCCATCAGGGTTCAAATCCTGGTGCTCGCACCTTTTCCTGGGATTTTTCTGGGATTTTCCGGCGCTACACATTAAGTGGTAAGCAACGTCCCCGTCGACAGCGAGGCGTCTATGGTGACTTCGTGAACTTGAAGATCTGCTAGTCCAGTCCTTCAGAGGTGCTCATAGGGGTAGGGTTTGCGTAAGTGTGTTCATAGGGGTGAGTGTGCATGCGTATTGGGCGTCTGCATTGTACTGTGTAATTAAAAAAGATTCATTATCTAATAACCTAACAAACAAAGTGTACATATACATATACATATACATATACATATACATATCATGCAATATGGGTTGAAATTTGAAAATTCGAAGCCTATCAACAGGACTGATTATCTTCGCTCGCTCATGCATGATCGGAGGCGGACCTGTCGCGAGGATCTCGTGCTCACGCGTCATGCGTGGAGGTGGAGCATGTCGTGTGTCAAGGCCCTACATGCAGCTGCCCAGTGTGAATTAGAATTGACGTGTATTTGGCGGCGGCGTTAGGGTTCTGGGCGGTCGACACTCAGCTCTTCATAGACAAACTTGGGGTTTGCGAGCCAAGATAAGACTGGCTCAGGATCATGGGACCCTTTTCTATCAGATAGGAGGGGATCATGTACAAAATAGAATTCTAAGTAATAACCCCATAGATCCTGTATCTATCTATATAAAGAGACAATCGTGTCAGGAAGCGGCTTTTTCTTTGGCCAAACGGTACTTTGAACTTGGAACGAGCATGAAGAGATTAACGAGACTTCTTTCTCTTTTGAGTTTTTCTGGTGGACCGGTAGCGCAAGATCTTTGGTCTTCCCCGGAACCAATGAAAAAGTGGGTCACTTCTTATGGGCTCGCTCAGAATGATTCTTCTCTATCTATAGTTCATGGCATGCACAAAGGTTAGCAGGGATGGATGGAGAAGGGCCACGGTCGATGATTGATGCCACCATTGTTGAGTAGAGCACGGCGCCAGGACCAGCGGCCTCCATTAAGGGCGCACAAGGTTTCGAATAAATGGACAGGGCTCAAACCTCAAAGGGTACACAATGCATGGCCAATAATAATTGATACGATTGAGACCTAATAAATCGACAATCAGGCGGTGTGGCGACTCCAGTCCTCGGCTGCGTCGCCACCACCAACGCCATCCTCGCCGCCGTTCGCCCTTCCCCTCTCCGCCGGTGATCTCCGCGGAGATGGGTGCTGATGGCGGGCCTCTCGGATCTGAACTTTGATCCGGGAATCGAGTTCAACAAGATTGTCCACGACCGTTTTGGTTGCCCTGTGAGTCCGCCAGATCCTACTTCCTCCTCAGCTTTTCTCTTGGTTGTTAGTTTTGGGCGATCGGCCGTGCGTTTAAATGAAGATTCCGTTGGCCTGATCCTTCAATCCTGCCTGGGAGGATGTGCTAAAGATTTCAAAGTCCATCACCTCTCAGGATGGATGTTTAGTTTTGTGGTTTCCTGCAAAGAGGTTGGATTTATGATCCAACGCTCTAGAAGTTTTTCCTGCAAATCCTACTCGATCTTCTTCCACCTGTGGAGTGGTGGTGGCCCGAATTGGCGCTGTGACTTCTCCATCTGGTGTGCCGAACAGGATGCGGAATGGTCCTTGGTTGGGAGCAAAGGAAAAAAATAAGCTATGCAGAGGCTACACGCCGATCGGTAGCTCCTACCCATCAGACTAACCACCGCAAGAAGCAGGCTTCAGTTTTCTCTAGATTGCTTTTTCCCAATGATTATCATCACCAGTTCCACTCTGTTGATCTCCCGGCCCTTGGATATCCCAAGAACAAGCAGCGTGTTCTTCGCCATGGTCCCGCTGATGGAAGGGCGAAATTTCCAGACCAAGGAGCGCCATCAGCGGTGAGGTTTTCAAATTCAAATCGAGTTAGAAGAGATGGACAGCAGTCCGGGCCCGTGATGGAGAGGCTCCAGAAGCGGCCCACTACAGCACTTATGATGAAGAAGCCGAAGAAGCCCAACTCCTCCTAGGCAATAGCAAGCCCAAAAAAGGTTTGGAGAGTAAAGGCCCAAGTCGTGGCCACTCCCTTAACGGGCGAGACAGCAGAACAAAATCAGCAGATGATGATTAAGGAAGCGAGATGCCCTATCTGCCATAATTATGGTCACCTTGCCAAACAGTGCTTTTCCAAATCCCGTAATCACCTCCGTTACCGGAGAGTTTCCCGTTTGGAAGTGCAATCGTCACCCAAGGAACCTATATTAACACAGCCTTCTGCCCTCTCGGCTGGTTCCAGCGTCTCTCCCAATCTGCCTCCTCCTGCTACAGTACAATACCCCACCTCGTCGCCGCCGCCGGAGCCTCCAATGGCGAGCTAGGCGGTTGATCCATGCCCCTTCGTCCCCAAGGGATTCACCCTTGTTGATCGGTCTGGGCGCCCGCCCCTGCGCCAGGAGGTGTATGTGGCCGGCTGCTACTCAAGGCACAACGAGGACCTCACCATTATGAAGCTCGAGCCGCCGGTGAACAACGCCGACTTCCCCATCCTTGAGTCTGCACTCTGCGAGTACTTCCTGGACACCCATGGTGTCCACGTTGGTGAGATAAAACCCTGCCCCCTTGGCGATGCATACGTTCGCTTCAACACTGCTTTAGAGAGAGAAAAGTTCCTAGGCCCGATCTTTCGATTCCGCAATGCCTATAACATGTATCTGATCAAGCATGATGAAGCAGAAAATGCCCATACTTTTGATTTGGATAGAGAGGCTTGGGTCTTGATGCTAGGGTTTCCTGATGATCTGAAATGTGATAACGTAGTTGCTACTGCTATTTCGGGCTTTGGAATGCTGATGGATTGGTTCAAGGTTTTTGAACCTGGACAATTAGTGGCTAAAGTTTATCAGAATGATCCTGACAAAATCCCAGATGATGTGAAAGTCAGTGCAGGTTTGCCCACCAGGGGTCAATCCTGGACACCAGCTGTGTTCCTGCTGAAATGCAACAACATCAACCCACCTCCAGAGGAAGAAGGTTTTGCCACCTTTGGGCCTCTACACCCGGTGCCCCCTACTCCTAGATGGATTGGATCTGACCCTTCTGGTGGTGCTGGTGACTCAGGTGGGTCTGGTTCCATGCCTCCTGGCTCTGGTGGGGGTATGAGCTTCCCTGACAGATGGAGAATGTCTTCAGCTCCTATGGAAGCATCTGAGACAGAAGCTGTTCGTCTTGCTACCACTCCAATGGTCACAGAGACAACGAGGGTCAGAAGCATCATTGTCAGTCCAATTGCACCCATTCCAAGCTCTATGCCTGCTGTCTTTGGGCCAGCTCGTCCTCTAGTTCATATGGTCACCATCATCCCTTCTCTAGTGAGGCAGGTAATGACTATAATCCCTACTACCCCATCCCCTACATTCCTCTGCAATCTCACATCTCTTGACATTGATGATTCTACCATGATTCCCTCTTACATCAATGACACTGATATCCTATATTACATTGCTTACATCTCTGATCAGCACTTCGGTGGAAATGCACTGGACCAACTTGCAAGAGACTACCCCGACCTTGACCTGGAAGAAGAGGATGCTGAGATGACTGATGCAGATGGGTCTAAGAGGGGCAATGTTGGAAATGCTGAGAACTAGAATCAAGCCATCATCCCTGCCAACCAGGCACTTGCTAGTTGCTACTGAAGGTGAATCTGAGAAGACTGGTGCAGTGAGAAAAGAGGGAATAAATGCTGGATTTAACTTTGAGATGGTTGATGCAGGGGTTGCTGAGAACCAGAACAGGGTCAGATCCCTGCCAATTTGACACCTGCTACAGAAAGTGACTCCGAGCTAGAAGTGCTGGATGAAGTCCCCAGGGTATTCCTTACACCTGACAAGAAGAAAAAGAAGAGTGCAAAGGTTGAAGATGTCCTGGAGAGCAGCTTTTTTAGGCACAGCAAGCGTGTGGCAGAGAAGAACAAAGGCTTCAAGAATTCAGAGAGCGCCAAGGCCCATGTAGAAACTAAAGCTGGAAGGAATGAAGAAGGCCCAAGCACAAACAGAAAGCCCAAGACAGGAAAGAACACCAGGAAGAAGGATGGCAACAAGCCCTTGGATGTTGCACCTCTTGCCATGATCCTGCCAGAAGACCCTGTTGCTGCTGTCCCCGCCCCCATCTCACCAGGGGAGAGGCCACTGCAATAGCTGTCGACTTCCTTCAGATTCAGCCTATGATTGTCTCTGCTGAACTCATTGAAGATGATGTGATCGATGAATAGTCGGCCTTTGAGTAGTAATCAGCCTGCACCTGCCCTGTTTGGGGTGCAGTTCTATCCTGTTATTTCCCTTTGTTTATCAGTCCAGTGCCTGTACTGGCTTAAGAACTTGGTTGTGATGTACTTTTGCTCACTCAGCACTGTTATCATGGTTTGGTTTGGCTGTTACATTGCTCTCTTGCCCTCATGTGGCACTACCTTTTGGTTCCTGCCTTTTAGCCTGGCTGACTGGTGCAAGTCAGCATCTTTTTCAATCCCTAAAGGTTTTAATGGATAGTACACCAAATACCAACAGGAATAGCAAGGTTCTCTTTTGGAATATGAGGGGAATAAACTCATAGGATAAGTGGGATGCAATAAGGGAAAAAATTAATAAAAGTGCTTGCCAAGTAGTCTATTTACAAGAAACTAAGAGAGAAAACTTTTATCTCTTTTATATCAAAAAGTTCTGTCCACGTCATTTGGATAGATTTGCCTATTCTCCATCCATTGGAGCTTCAGGTGGGCTCCTGACTATCTGGAACAGTAGTCACTTTGCAGGGGACATAATACAGAGCTGCTCTTATGCTTTAACTATGAAATTGATAGGAGCAGTTGACAACAAAAGTTTCTTCCTGACCAACATCTATGGTCCCTCCCATGCTGACCAAAAGATGGGTTTCATCACTTGGCTACTAAACCTGGACACCTCCAACTTTGACAATTGGGTGCTTGGAGGGGACTTCAATCTGTATAGAAGTCCAGAAAACAAAAATAAGCCTAGGGGGATACTAGTGACATGGCCATGTTCAATAACATGATTCTGGATCTTGACTTATGTGAAATACCTTTCAGTGGAAGAAATTATACCTGGAGTAATATGCAGGAAGAACCCCTTCTAGTCAAACTTGATTGGGTCATCACCTCCTCTGATTGGGCCCTCTGCAACTTTTGTTCAGCCTCTGGTCAAAAACACATCTGACCACATCCCTTATATCATGCATATTGGAACCTCAATACCCAAATCAAACCTGTTCAGGTTTGAGAACTACTGGCTAGATCACCCAGGCTTTAGTGACACAGTCAAGCTTAATTGGGAGAATGCCCCCTACTTTGGAAATGCTGCAAGACATCTGTCTAGCAAATTGAAACAAGTTAGAAATGGCCTCAGAAAATGGAGCAGGAAGCTATCTAATCTCGCCAAACTCATCCACAATTGCAACTGGGTACTCTCCCTACTGGAAGGCCTTGAAGAGCAAAGGAACCTGTCCAGAATAGAGATAGCCCTCAGAAGACTTGTTAAGAAGCATCTAGCCACCCTCCTGGAATCCAAAAGAATATATTAGAAATAAAGAAATACAGTTAGATGGGTGTAACTTGGGGATGAAAACACTCATTTCTACCACATCATGGCCACTTCATCCCACAAGAAGAACTTCATTGTTTCACTTACAGACTCTGCTGGTAACTCTGTCAGTGACCATGAACAAAAAGCAAACCTCCTTTGGAATGCCTTCAAGGATAGAATGGGAGCCATAGAATTCTCAGGCATACAGTACGACTTCTCCTCCCTTTTTGACCCCCATGAGTTAGACATCATGGCAGCTGACTTCTCTGAAGAGGATATAAACAATGCCATCAAAAGTATGCCTAATGACCATGCACCTGGACCTGATGGCTTCAATGGGCAGTTTATCAAGAAGTGCTGGCCAATTGTAAAGGAGGACTACAAAAGATTATTTGTGGAGTTTAGTCAGCAAAACATTGATGTCGGCAGCATCAATTCCTCACTCATAGCCCTCATATCGAAAAAAGAAAATCCAGAAATAGTGAATGACTTCAGACCAATATCCTTACTAAACTATTCTCTCAAGGGCATCACCAAAATCCTCTCCACAAGGTTGCAAAGCAAAATCAAGAACCTAGTACACGAGAACCAATATGGGTTCATACAAGGAAGAATAATCCAAGATTGCTTAGCCTGGTCATTTCAATTTCTTCACCTGTGCCATAAATCTAAAAAGGAGATAGTTATCCTAAAGCTTGATTTTGAGAAAGCTTTTGACAAGCTAGAACACCAGTTTATTCTGGAGGTACTCAAGCATAAAGGCTTCCCTGAAAAATGGATACAACGGATCAAGAACATGCTGAGCACTGGCACCTCCTCTGTGCTTCTCAATGGTTGTCCTAGAAAACCCTTCCCATGCATGAGGGGTGTCAGACAGGGTGATCTCCTATCACCCCTCCTCTTTGTCCTAGTAGCAGATGTGCTACAAAGTGTGGTAAACAAAGCTTGGCAGATTGGTGTGCTAAAACACCCCCTAGATGACAACTTTCAAGATGATTTCCCCATTATCCAGTATGCAGATGATACACTAGTTATCCTACCTGGAGATGCATCCACTCTCTTCAACCTAAAAGGCCTACTCAGAACCTTCTCAGATTCTAGTGGTCTCCATGTCAATTTCTCCAAGTCCTTCATGGTACCAATCAACATGAGTAATGAAAGAGCCACACATCTAGCCAGGACTTTTGGATGCCAAGTGGGATCATTACCCTTCACTTACCTAGGACTTCCACTTGGAACAACAAAACCAACTGTCACTGACTTTGCCCCACTAATCAGCAAGGTGGAAAAGAGATTAACAGGAATCAGCAAACTGCTCAGCTATAATGGCAGACTCATCCTAGTGAACTCAGTTTTTTCTGCCCTCCCTACCTTCTACATGTGCTCTCTGAAGTTGCCCCCACAAGTCATCACACAGATTGACAGGGCTAGGAAAGCCTGCCTTTGGAACAAGGGTGACCTTAACTGCAGAGGTAAAGCCCTGGTTGCTTGGGAAGAAGCTTGCAAATCCAAAAAGGATGGAGGCCTTGGAATAATAGACATAGAAAGGCAGAATGATGCTTTGTTGTTGAAACACCTTGATAAATTCTATAATAATGCAGATACACCATGGGTGCAACTCACCTGGATCCGGCTGTATCAAAACAATCAGACTCCTCCACAGGGGCAAGCACCAGTTGGATCACACTGGTGGAAGCAATTGTTGAAGCTTTTCCCCAAATTTCAAAGCATGGCAATGTGCAATGTCAATAGAGGTAACTCGGTGCTGTTTTGGGCAGATGTTTGGGTGGATCAACCTCTCAAGAACAAATATCCCCAACTCTTCTCCTTTGCCAGAAAACCCAAATGTTCAGTAAGATACTTCCTCTCTCAGCAAATCCAGAGGGTGTTTAGCCCCACTCTCTCCCCGATTGCACTTGCACAACTTGATGACATACAGAGCCTGGTGCAAGCAAGAGAGTAGGATGAAAACACAGATGATGTCTGGCACTACAAGTGGGGTAACAACAAATTCAAGAGCAGGGAAGCCTACAAACAGATGATTGAAGATACCACTGCCTCCCCATTGTTCAAATGGCTTTGGAAATCAGGTAATAGGGGTGATCAAAAATTCTTTTTCTGGCTCATCCTGAGGGATCGGTTGAACACAAGAAACATCCTGAGAAGGAAGCATATGCACCTACCAGACTACTCCTGTGTCATGTGTAGCAACAACATTGAGGAAACCAGTTTTCATCTATTCTTCGAGTGCCCCTTCAGCAAAACATGCTGGACTCACATTGGGGTAGA
>DXKC01005163.1:0-11944 GCA_031170775.1 Cymbopogon citratus
TGGGCCGGTGGACAGAGCCACGGCATCGGCGCGCAGACCTGCTCCGATGGCAGCTCCTACGTCGGGGAATTCAAGTGCGGCGTCAAGCACGGCCTCGGGAGCTACCATTTCAGGTGGGCGCTTAAATTCTACGCTTTGATTTGGTCCAATTCCAACCTGACAAGCTGATCCATTCCTTGGCGATTGCTTCAACTCTGAACACGCGGGTCGCTAATTTCATTCGGTCTGCTCAAATCTGTTTCAGAAATGGCGATCGCTATGCGGGCGAGTACTTTGGGGACAAGATCCACGGGTTTGGTGTCTACAGCTTCGCCAATGGCCATTGCTACGAGGGCTCCTGGCACGAAGGCAAGAAGCAGGGATTTGGGATGTACACATTCCGGAATGGCGACAAGCGATCGGGGGACTGGGATTCTGGGACTCTCAGGACCCCCTTGCCCCCGGCTGATCCTTCTGTTCAGCGTGCCGTACAGGTAAGCAACGATTTTCCTGTGCACATCTCGTCTGTCTGACTAAAATTCACCTTCTGAAATGCAATTCTTATGTATGGTGCTTGTTGCATGCTTGTGCATTCGTTCAGGCCGCTCAGCGAGCTGCGGAGAACGCATTTCGCCTGCCTAGAGTGGATGAGCAGGTCCACAAGGCGGTCATGGCCGCCAACAGGGCGGCCACGGCCGCCCGAGTAGCGGCGATCAAGGCAGTCCAGAACAGGATGGATGGGAAATTTTGTGACACCTATGTGTGAATTGTTCTGTTGTGTGCTAGACCATGTTTGTTTTCTTTCTCCCCTCTCTCCTTCTAACTGTACATTAGGCTAGTGTTGAAGGACAATAACTAATCAGTGAGGTCAGACGACCGGGGCAGCACAACCGCGTGCTCCGAGTCAGGGTTGGTTCAGCAACGAACGGGAGCTGACGAAGAAGATCGGAGCTGGGAGCTGGCAAAAAACCATTTGCAAGAAACGGCTCTGATTCTGCCTGCCATATCGCCATGGCTATCGGAGGTTCCCTTCCTCCCTTCCTTGCAACAAGCTGTAACTGTATATAGATCCCAGTGTATCAATGGAAGAGCGAGTTTTTTTTTTCCAGTGCCCTTTTCAGTCTCCATTCACTGCTTATTATTGTCACTCCTAAATAAATTATCTCAGTATCGATGTGTGTCCAGGGCACTGCACAGTCACAGGAGTATAGTACTGTACTACGAACTACTGTGATTGCTTTGCATCTGCGTCTCCATTGCTCCAACCTAAATCTTGACTGCTTAGTTGGACTCCCATGTGCAGTGATTCTCCATTTGCAAATGTACTTGGTGGTGCACATGGGTGACTGTAAATTTCCCTCTTGCTCTTGTCCTGCAACTTGTATATCTCTGGTGGTGTAGGGCACAATGACATAAATAATTTCCAGTGGTTGCCTGTGTTGTCGATCCACTCGCTGCACCTGAGCCGTGTTTCCGAAATGAAACCTAGCTAGGGAGAGCAATTCATTCATAACTTTGGGGTCCCCTGGCTCTCTCTGGCTGCTCCAGATTTTTGCACCACAGGGGGGCATGAATGCTGGAGAAAGGATTCCCTGAAATGTGAAGCTGGCACAACGCATTGTTCGTTGCTGGGATCATCCTGTTGCTTCAATTTCTTGCGTTAGGACAGCTATGCTATGCCCATCTCTCAATTGTCCTTGCGCTGCATCATGTGAGATATGCCACTCATTCCATAGTGTCAGAAACGGTGATAATTCTGAACCTTCTGTCCCCGTATACATGTTCTTATCGATCATTGTTCTTTTTAGCAATACTATCATGCTACTCTATATGCTTTGGGAGCAGTGTGGTGATGAAATGGGTTTGACCTGTAAAATGTCAGGGGCATGAACATCGGAACATGCAGGCATGGCCCAGCTGCTCTAACCTAGAAACTGTATGTATCACAGACTTGTGTTTTGTGACCTCGATCGAGTACAGGCCGAACAGGAGCTACAGTAATCTCGGAGCTTGTGATCGATACTTAAATTGGCTCTGTTTTGCTCTGGAGTTTTGACAGAGCATGTTTATATCAACTGGGATTATGTTTTCGATGCGCTGGAGAATTTTGCAGAACCTATTCTACGCTGAATCGTCCATGAAGCTGACTCTGAACAACAAGTCTGTGAAAAACAATACAAATCTGCAGCTTGTTGCACAGGCATCGACTTGTCGGACCGCATTGATGACAGGCGATCACAATTCACATGTACTCCTATATTTATTCATGTCTTCTTGGAGAGACTAATCCTTGTGGTATCTGTTGTCAGCCTGATCTTATCTGCAGTCTTAAAGCAAGTCCATCAATCATGCCAAAAATTGAAGGATTAGGGGAGTGTTTTGGGAATTCTTGAAGATGCAAGTTGCACAAGCTATTCTCCACGCCGCCGGCCACTGTGTTTGGCAAGAGCTTGAGCCAAAAAGATGGGCGGCCGGAACGGAAGAAACGGCGGCTGGTTCTATGTCAGGTCAGGAGCAGGAGCAGCTTCTTCTGTATATGGCTGTATCCCTGTGAAAGAAACTCGTGCTTCTCTTTGCTTCCCCTGCTTTTCTTTTTCTTCTTCTGTCTACGGGAGCAACGGGCTCGAGACATAATAATTGGCCACACTCATCACATAGACTAATTAAGCTCGGTTACGGGTCGAACAAAGCATTATAACCTGCTTATTAATTCCTCAATCATCGCGACTTGTTGATCGGACGACAAGATTGGCATCTCGGACTGAATATTATCATCTTATTTACTCAGTTTCATATTCCAATTATTCATCCATAACTTTCTTTTGTGTGTCTGTGAGTGAGTTTCCAGCGTGAAAGAAACGATGTAGACCACCATGTTTCATGATGCTCGCTTGCATGAGAAGCGAAGGTGGCACACAGTGACCCCTTGTCCCTGCCTTTTCGCGCTTTCTTTTCTTTTACCGGGATCTCAAAAATCTCTGTGCCGTCCCAATTCACGGCTCCAAATTCAGCGACGGCGACGCCGCAAATAAAACACCCCTTTCATTCAGTCGCCGTCAGGTGAGGTAGCCACCCTCGCAAAATCTAGCATTTTCGCTATTTTGTATGCGCTCCGTGCGAGTGCGATACATCACCCATGAGGTGAGATACGACGACATCGTCGTCGTCGACTAGAAAAAAGATCCGGGGGGACGCCGTACGTATTGTGACTGCGAGCTCCGACAAGGGCGCGGGCAGCCGGCCATGGTCCATGGAAAGCATCGCCTGGCTTGTAGTTTTCGCCTGTCCCAAGCGTCTCTGGACGCAACCACTACGTAGGACGGTAGCCTGAGCACTTTTGCCGGCTTTCCTCCAAGGAAGAAAGAACACAGCATGCGTGCAATATTTTTTGACATGGAGATGGAGTTGTTGTTTTATTTCCTCCTCGTGTATGAATCACAGTCACTTTCACACACCGAAAGAAACAAAGAGAAAACATGAAGGAAGGACAAAAAACTTGTCCATGGAGTAGGTGTGGTGAGGGTCTCTGCTGGTGCTGGTGACCCGTGACCCAGACGATGATTTTCGTCGAATTCGTGTGGGAAACCATCGTGGATTCGGTCGGTTTGCCGTTCGTGGGTTTGGAATTTAAAGCTGATGAATGAATTCAGATGAATGAACGTCTTTGCCCGTGTCAAAGGTGGTGACGCCACGGGTTGGACCTGCGCCCTGAGGTTTCGTTTCCGGTTTGTTGGTGGTGCATCGGTTCAGGTTCTGGACGTCAGTCTGCATCGCCGGCGCGCCGGGTAGGTGGATGGCGGACGTGTGCGCTGACTGCCGGTGTTGGTGTTGGTGGGTGGTGGATCATGGAGCCTGGTAACACGGGGATCGTATTCATATCCCTTTGGTGCATTTTTTTGAGTTGAAAACAGAGGCGGGGTGCCGTTTCAATTTTCAAATCTGAATTCTTGGGTGACTTCTCTGACTGTGTTGACACTTGGACAGGAAGGCAGCGGAATTTGTTGAGCCATTCCGACTGTTTGACATCTACCTGAACCAGTGGCAGCCTGTGCTGAAGCTTCGTTGAATTCGGGAGTTTAGTACAGTAGAATTTTCGAGGTTTCTTCAGTCAAATCTCAAACCGTAGCTTCAAAAAGCGCGTACTGTTGGGAGCCTTCATCATTTCCTTTTGGTGAACCTATGGGCTATGGCGCAGCTGTTTATTCTCAAATAAATAATTATACTAGTCCCTTTTGATTTCTGTATGTTGCATAATATAAGATCATGACGTTTTATAGATCCATCCATCAGCAGACAGCCTAATCGCCAATGTTTCCAAATCGAAAAATTAGCGATAAGATAAGGTACTACTACTAGTAGTAGCTTAAAATAATCAGGATGTCTGATCATTGCATCTCGATGCTGGCGGTGTCAGTCTCTTCTCTTGGGACCTGCAACCGGCTGCTGCACTTTGTTTTTTGGTTTCTCAATCTACCAACCAATCGGGAACTGCACACCCCCTCAACCCTCATGGGAGAAAAATACTCCAGGATCTTGGTCTTGGAACGCTACACCGTTCAATCGAGTAGTAGAGTTTAACCACTGCTCATCCACGCCACTCTTTTAAATTCTATTCTAAGCATGTGAGCGAGGTCGGCAACCAGCGCATGGATTCGATTGGATCGAATTGGAGTCTCAGCTCAGGCTCTCCAAGCAGCAGACAAGGCTCATATGCTCATATGGAGCTACGCCAAGACATCCAATTTACAAGTACGCGTCCTTGTCTGAAGCACATCACTCAGACGGAAATGATTGTCCGGTAGGTTTTCTATCATCAGGCACCGTCGTCTGTTGAGTGCTGAGCTTGCCGGACGCTGCCAAGACGACGCCGGTGGGGTTGACGAGGGCCCAACATGGCCACCGAACATACATGCTTATCAGCTTATGAAGCGCGAGAGAGATAATGTTTTTATTCGCTGTACCGGCGGTCGCTATATGCGTGCGTGTGTGAGAGAAAAACAGCTAATCTAGAAGGCCAAGGCACAGACACGAGACATGCATGCCGCCGGCGTGGTGACTGACTGACTGACTGATTGCGATGTGTGAACCTGGAAGAGATATCGGCATCGTGAGAGGATGGCCGTATGGGCGCATACGTTTCGAGTGATTGAACGGGGGGTTTTTTTTTTTCATACCATTGTTTTCTTCAACGGTTTTGGTTGGGAGGGATGGTCAGTGTAGCTGTGTAGGGTGCTGGATAGAGATGTGCAAATGTGGTCGTGCGGAATCATGCGACGGGGAGGCAATCATGCAACAAGCGATGTTAATTTAACCGAAAAGTCGTGCCCTAGAATGTCTCACGGCTACGGGTTTCTTCAGAATAGCGCGCGTCGTGGATAACCGTTTTAGCCTACTAGAGTTCTTTGATACTGCTTGGCTAACTTCATGATCGATGACAAGTAAACTGTTTGAGAGTGCTCGAAGGAAAGTAGAATAACAATGTCACTGTTGCAAGGATTTGGTTTGATCGGTTTATTGACCGCTGTGACTGTGATGATATTGTGAAAAAAACAGGGTGAACACATAGCGGCCACATATTGCTTAGTAGGTTACAAAGTGTACCGGCAGCTATCCTGATCCATCACCATCTCCTTACACACACATACAAATAGTAAAGACACTAGGCATGAAGTCACTGACAGGATAACTATTGCTAGAAAAAGGGTGGTACACGCATCCGGGAGCAGTTGAAACCTAGTAGCTCATTATTCAGCAATCACCAGCCACATGGAATTTTCCCGACACTTCATTTCTTCCTGAGCCTCGTCTTCATCCTCTCAACCGCGCCCCGCAGAGTATCTTCATCCTTACAGAAGGTAAACCTTACCAGGTTCTTCCCCTCCTCAGGGTTGAGATAAAATACGCTCGGTGGTATAGCAGCCACGCCGACTTCACGGATCAAGTACTCGCAGAACTCTATGTCATTGTCGAAACCGAATGGGGTGTGGTCCACCATGATGAAGTATGTTCCACTCGATGGGTAAACAATAAACCCTGCAGCTTCTAGTCCTTCTAACAATATAGCTTTTTTCGCGCTGTAGTCCCTCTTCAATTCCTCATAGTAGCTATCTGGTGCTCTCAGAGCTGCTGCCGCTGCTGCTTGCATTGGTGTGCAGGTGGCAAATGTCAGGAATGAGTGTGCTTGCCTAAGACCCCATGTCAGGTGTGGTGGTGCGATTGCCCACCCAATCTTCCATCCTGTAAGAGAGAATGTCTTCCCCAGAGAGTTCATGGTCACAGTCCTCTCATACATGCCAGGGATGGAAGCCATTGATATGTGATCAGCCTCAAATGCCAGTTTGTCATAGACCTCATCAGAAAACAGCAAAACATCATTTTCCTTGCAGAGGGTGGCGATAAATTCAAGCTCCTCCCTAGTAAACATTTTCCCAGTTGGATTATGTGGTGTGTTTATCATTATCGCTTTGGTGTTCTTGGAGACTGCCGCCTTCAGCTCTTCAAGTGGGACTGCGAAATCTGGAGCACGGAGGGTAATAGCCTTTACATTGGCACCAGCCATCGACATCATAGCCTCATATGAATCGTAGAATGGAGCAAACAATATCACCTCATCGCCAGGATTAATCAGACCTAATATTGTTGAAGCTATTGCTTCAGTGCATCCAGATGTAACAGTAACTTCTTTGTCAGGGTCAACTTGCAATCCACTGTCCTTCAGGAACCTTTCAGCAATAGCCGAGTTCAGTTCAGGCACACCAAACCCTCTTGCATACTGATTCTTCCCAGCATTGATAGCTTGAATTGCGGCCTCTTTCACAAAGTCTGGACCATCAAAATTCGGAAAGCCCTGGCCAAGATTTATTGCTCCATGCTTGATGGCAAGCATGCTCATCTGAGTGAAAATTGTTGTCTTGAACTTTTCCAACCGCTTTGCAACCTGCAATGGAGAAATCGAACATTGGTCAAATTCCAAACTGACAAGCTCAAGGTAGTCTTGCAACCAGGATGGGAGAAAACGGCCAAATTGCAAACTCAAGGTAGTGTAATTTGACAGCAAGTAAACCCACTGCTATAAGGACAGACATAATAAAACAATTAACAATGTCTAAAACAGAAATTCCGTTTGATCTCCCTATTACTAAAACTTTCGTAGAGTATTCTTTCATGATATCAGCTGGACTTCAACACAACGTACAATGAGCATGGAAATTGGAAACAGCAAATCCATAATGGACTCTACATGAGACCTCAGGCTGACAAGTCATAATCAGTTATCATCTGCCATATCCATATTAAACAAGCGATAGTCAACCAGAATCCAAAAGTAAAGTCAACTTATTACTAATGATATTTGTAAATAAATCCAGATAATATATAGAGCACTTTCATGTCAAGCCGAAATGTTAAATATAACATTTTTCAAGGTCAGGGACAACAAGAAGAAATCAAACTAGGCAAACCATGACCCCAGATGGACCACTGGATTTTATGGATTTTATGTCAAGAAGAAGAAATCTTATACCTCTGCGGTATAAAACTATGGATCTTGAAATATTGTGTTACTATAGGCTTCACCTAAGAGTCCTATGCTAGAGGTATGGACAGAGGATTAGTTCCTGATGAAGTTACTTTTTTTAAACTGTGTCTTGCAAAAATGCAAATGTTGTTTTTACTTTTAACTTGGACAGGAGCACTGGCATATCATGGAAGACTCATATGGACACTTATACTGACCACGTGCTCAAATACAGGTGAGACTTCCCGACGTCTACTGAGCACACCGCACACACATTACTCACACATAAATACGCTTGGTCCTCTAAGGGGAAAATCCCCAGTGCAACCAGTGCAACATCTGATTAATCCCAGACTGGGATTGGAGCACGGGCAGGTGCACTCAATGCTTTTTAAACTCACTAACTTCAGGCATGTTGAATGCAGAAAATATAGCATGATTTTATCTAATCACTGCACACTTGCTGAATAGGGTGATAATTAGTAGCATATACAGGACAATCTCATAAGCATCAGACAGCTGGTTCTCAGCCAAGGGCCTGAGCAGCGGAAAAAAAAAAATCCAGGGTAAAAATTATATGTCTAAGGCTTGCAGTATTCTACCAGATTTTACATTCCCATACAAGCTGATTGTTGGCCATGATGACATCGGAAACTCATATAATGACATGGCTGGTCATCATTATGCTTACGCTCTTTCTATTGCTGGGCACTATCCTACCAGAGCATACAGGCAAAGCAATTCTACATCAAAGAAATTCTGACACAAAAGATCTTAAGACCAGTGTACCTAATGAATAGATAGATAACTTCTACAACAACATTTTCGGATAAATATTCCTTTTCCTTGCAATGAACAATATTGCATGCATAAGGAATATGTGGCCTGCCTTGTAGCGTTATACATTCAGATGGTTGACTGGTATCAACAATCAGGTTTATTTCAAAATACAAAACCTCTTGCTTCTGATTCTCGCCTTATCGGAGACAAATGATTATGTGACCACAAGTGATTATTTCATAGAGTCTTAAGTTCAGTAGGATAGGACTAGATTACTAGAATCGCTCGTCTCAAGTAATCGGTGAGTGCACACCAAAAAATTGTCAAAATTACGCTTCAGTTATCAGCGGCTCCCCAACCCTCCATCCCCAAGTCCCAGCCTCCTGAACACAGCGCCCGATATGGAAGCGCCCACCAAATCTCAGCCGCGGAACCAGACAGTCAGTGAAGGAAGAGAGCGGGCGCACGGACCTGCACGGGCCGCTGCTCCATCGCCTTCGCAGCGCCGTTCTCTGCGGCGGCGGCGACGGCTGGCGCGGAGGTGGGGGCGGCGGCGGAGGCCATGTGGGAGTGGGAGATCCTCCGGAGCGACGCGCAGAGCGAGCGGCGGAGCAGCGAGGCCGAGGACGCGATAGTGGCGGAGGAATTTAATGGCATCTCATGCCAGAAGAGCGTCGCAGTCGCGGGGGTCGCGGGCGTGGCAAGGGTAGAGCTGGAGGGAAAGGCGGCCAGATTCATGAGGGGAGGCAGTCGATCGAGCCGCGTCCGCGCCGCCCGGACTCCGGTGTGCAGCAAGGTTGCGGCTGCTGTGGACAGCGACGCTGCGAGGATCGGGTGCCTGCTGCCACCAGCGAAGCGACGAGCCGAGGTGCGCATGTGTGAATGGGGATGACGAGTGGGCCTGCGAGTTTGCTGGGCCCATTTGGCATTGTGCGAGTGCGCTTTGGGTTAGGACGGCTGTGGTGTGTCAGCCTTTTTGTTTCGGACTCGTGTGGGCTTGTGCCAGATGCCGCCGCTTTTGTGGTGGCGGACAGTGTTTTGGAACTTCGTGTGAGTCGTGAGTTGTGCCCGGACGAGTGATGAATGGGCTTCGTGTCAGCGTTGTCCTGTTCCGCTAGATCTGGCTGTTTTTTTTTTCTGACAGGGAGAAATATTTCACGAGAAAAGAAAGGTAACATCCTGGGCATTCACGGTGCACGCTTGATGATAGAGTCATTAATTATCTCGAAGATATCAGAGATTTAGAGTTTAAATAAGATTTGGAGTCTTAGTTATTCTTCATCTCTCTTCAATAAATATGCTGCTACATCAGCAAATTACAATAAATAGAAGGCTAATAAATAGGTTTAGACTTACTATAGAATCTGCATTAGAACTGTCCTCATGGAGAAAAGAATCATTTAAGTAACGTGGTCATGAATTTCTATATGCATTTTTTCCTTTTGCAATTGCTCTATGTTTGATTGAATTTGTTCTCACTATATCTACCTATACCCTTAATCCTGTGGATTGCCCTCCACTCACAATTCACTGTACATTAACAGTTCCACAACCAGAACCGTCCGATCTCTGAATTAACGGCTGAGATCTCATCTACCACTATGCAAGACAAAGAGATATGTACGCAGCCTCCCTCATCCGCCCTCCCTCCCGAAACTTCTGCCTCGCTCCCAGCCTCCCACCCGGCCCCCTGATCTCTCCCGAAGCTTCTCCCGTGGCGTCCTCGGCAGCTCCGGTCCGGCCCCGGCCCAGCGCCGCCCCTGCCTCCAGCCTCCACCCCCAGCCCCCTCTTCGGGTGCTGCCGCGCCGCCGCCCGCCGTTCACGCCCCCTCCACCCCGAGATCGCCGCGTTGTTGCGTACAGGAGCTCCGCGGCCCGGCCTCTTCCTGTCCCCCGTTGGTGACTTCACTCCGCGGCACCCTCTTCTTCGACGCGGAAGCCAGTTACACAAAGGTGAAATTTCCCTTCCTATTTCTGGGTATATATATCCTTTATTTCTAACACTAATTGATTTCACCTTTCCTACTCTTCTGTTCCATGACTGCTCCCACAAATCCTACATCCATGTACGTTCCCCTTCATGCAGGTGACTGATGGCTGCTGCAGGGTGTGCTACCTCCCTCTAGCGTGGCCTACTTATTTGTATAAATGCCTGACCCTCTACAGGTAATTTCCAGCATATAAGGTTTCAAGCTGGAGTACAGCTTTTCGAAATTAAGATGAACTGAATGGAGACGTGCATCCTGAAGATATATAATATCATGGGACATATCAATAGCAATTTCCACATCAGTTAAAATTCCACTATATACTGTATTCTTTGTTCAATACCTATTCCTTTCTTAGTACATCTATCTAAATTGTTCTTCCATTTTTTTTAAATTGCTCATATATTATTCACAAGTTGTTCCTCAGTTTCACTCTTGGCCTCTAGACTTGATTGATTGCATAGCAAAAACACTTTGGAAAATACTTCTGAAGTAATATGTATCTACGTATGACATTCTAGACTTCGGTTGGATGGTCTACATCAAACAAGTTTGCATACATATCAAAATGTTGCTATAGGACGCTTAGTGCTTCCTTCATTTCATCAGGTCACTTCGCCTCCGCACAGCACTAATATATCTATCTATCGTTGCTGCTTCCTCTTATTTTTGGTGTACTAAAAAGAATCCATACAGCAATATCTTCACCTAGGACAAAGCATGCTACTCATACAGGTCAGTCATTTCAAGATGAAACATTGGCTCAAAGTAACATCAGTGATTATATATCCTCTATTGATAGGGTATCGGTATATACATTTTTATATGAAAATCTGCGTTGCTAAAACACTTTCTTCCTTTGCAGCAAATGGTTAGACGATGGCCGCTTCGCAATGCTATGTGCCAGTTCGCACACCTTTGTAACAAATGCTGAATGACACTAAATAAATGATCATTGCAAATTACTCTTGGCGTATCCAACAATTAATGATGTCTAAAAAAAGGGTGCAATTCATATTGTGATTTCGATTGTGCTGATCAAAATGATTTGCATCACATAAAAAAAACATGCATCAGGTACGTCCCTCATATCCAAGTTCTGATGCTGTTGCTCCCTTCTTTCTGCTCCTGCAGGCTAGGTAGATCTGTCAAGGTGGACAACAACCATGTTCGACCATGCAAACATTGAAGGAGAGTTAGAGAAAGGAAAAAGAATACAGGTGCAGCAGGCAGTAAGCATGTCTTTGCTACTGCTGTGCTAAAACATATAGTATGTTTCACTATGTTTGTATGGGTTAATGCCGCTTTCAGATGTGTACTTTTTCTTTACTATGTAAACTTTTGAATGGCCTTCGTGGTCTGGATTCTTCTCTTTAATTTGCTTGCTCATATGTTGAAGGCTCGCTGGCTATTTTCTCATCATGTACTCAGCTTGCCCCGCGCATTGCGCGGGGGCACCAACTAGTTTCCTATATATAGCTCAAAATTTTTATGATTTTGGTCTATGGTAATAGCTGTTGATTCAAAATATAAAAGGTTGACTCATCAATTTGAATTAACGTTCGTCAATGATTAACCATCACGGCCCAACCGCCCAACAGGAGAGCCCAGCCAGTCCAGCAGCCCACTACGCATTCGACTCCTTTCCTTCCCAAAATACCGGCTACTGTATCGATTTTTT
>DXKC01005164.1:0-12096 GCA_031170775.1 Cymbopogon citratus
GGTCAGGCTTTATTCCCGGTTCCCAACCCTTTATTCCCGAATCGTTACTCCCGGTTGCACAACCGGGAGTAAAGGGGCTTTGGAACCGGGAATAGAGGTCGATTCTGTACCAGTGGACGCCCAACTAAAGGTTCAGACGGCACGCTAGAGCGACCAAGCGGAGTCGTAGGCACAGGCTCGAGTGCTCTACAGATGCCACCGCCGGTTGTGGGCGAGGCCGCTGCCGCCGGGCGTGGCCCCCGTGCAGGTAAGAACACACGGCGGCGTCGCCGGGCAAGGGGCCCACGCGAGCAAGGCCAGGCAGGGTGGCGGAATAGCGACCTGTTAGAGTCACGGTGGCTGCAGGATCTACTCAGGCGGCAGCGCTCGCTTTGGCGGTGTCAGGTGGGATCTCCTCCGGCGATGCTCCTGGCAATCACGACGACTGCGGCCACAGGATCTCCGGCGGCGGCGCCTGTGGGAGTCACTCGGAAGATGAGACTTCAAGTGCGATTGAGAAAGAAACGAATCGGTACGCTCACTGACCAATGGCAATGCGGATAATATCACCACAACTCCACGAGGACATAGATAATTTGGAGCCTACTTGATTCATGTCCAAATTTTGCCATGCCATAGATTTGGCAAGCTAAAAGTTGGGCAAAAAATTGCCATGGATTTGGCAAGCCAATATGTGAGTATTTGGCAAGTTTTGGTAGCAAACCAAATATTTGCCAAAATCATGGATTGTCAAATTTTTGGCATGGCAAATTTTAGACATGAACCAAGCAAGCCCTTGGATTCGTGGAGTACCTCCTGAGGTGCTCAGAAAAAACGTGGAGTTGGTCTCAAACTCCATATTTTTCTTGGAGTAGAGTTATAGGAGCTGAGAGTGTTTGGCTAGACAGAGTTGGAGCAGAGCTGTGAAACCTGGAGCAGAGCTGTGAAACCTGGCCTTAAACATATCTTTCAATATACAAAGGCATCTTTTATATAACCAAATAAAAAAATGGATAAATTCCTCAAAAAAACTAAAATCTATATCTATACCTAATTATAAAGAGGCAAAATTTTAGCCACTTTTTTGGTCTGGCCGTTTTTTTTTGTCTGGCCTCCTTTTAACCCTCTTTTTAACTAATTCTACACGGTTTCAAATTACTAATCCTATTTGTTTTCAAGTTTTCTGTCCGTAAGCACTGCACATCACGTGCATGAAGCAAGGGTGTAGCTGCAACCTAGGCCTGTGAGCACGCAGCACATGGTGCCTAGCAGGCCCAAGCTGCCAACCGATGGGGCTTGTGCGTAGGAAAAGAGGCCCGACCAGCTCTACTAATTCATATTTTATAATTTTAATAGCGGAATTATCCTGTCTATCGGGACTTTTTGAGCTGAATAGGAATTTTAATTCAATTAGGCTTCTATTTTATATTGTCAAACATCCGATGCATTTTGTCATGAAGTAGATCGAACAGGAATGCAAAATCTAAATAAAAGGTTTCAAAACATAAATTCAGGCACACGAAAACTACTTGGTTTCAACATATGTTTGTATGGTCGTCCTACATAATAGCTACAATGAAACTCAATGTCAAGTTATTCGAAAAAAATTAACGTCAAAGTTACATATAAGTTAATTTAGAATTATGGCATGTCCTTCACACTACAGTCCATTTAAAACACTTGATTCGATCTATCCAAAAATAAATAAATCTATATTTATATATTTACATTATTTAAAAGACAAACCATTTTATATTGGTACGTCACTCTCTCACACGTCTATATCGGTAAGTTAGAGCAGCACATCTAACTGGCCATGATGCAGTGCAAAGTATTTACAATTCTAAAACGACAATTAAAGAGGGGGCAGACAGAGTATATGAACAATAATATGATCGTTAGATAATAATTCTTTAAATCTCTCTTGCTTATGTAAGTTAAAGTGGTTAATGTACGTCGAGGAGTGAATAGAAAATCCAGTACTAATGATTCCTAACCCATGATGCGATTATTTATAAACCTCCAAACTAAAATCATCCAACCAAATAACTGTATAACAATAGGCACCCCGTTGCAACGCACGAGCATTTTTGCTAGTAGATAAAAAGCGTGACATAAAGCAAGTGCATCTCTAAGAACCACTCTAGATTATATGCCCTCAACATCTTCATTTGACTATTTATTTACTCTAAAAGAATCACAAAATTTTAGTCTTGCCATAGTTTTTTTTGTCAATTTCTGTCCGCTCTTGGTGTCCGTCTCGTGCTCGCTTAAGTAAAACTAAAGTATCAAGGCAGATTAAAAGTGGGGAAAAATAGATATAAACACGGGGTTCCAGATGTAAATATATCAAAGAGAGAAAAAAAAGGTGTAAGGATCTTAATAGTTTTCGAAAGAGAACGGGTTCCTGATGTAAAATGTAATTTTTTTTGTTTTCCCTTTGTTTCTATAAACAAAGATCTTGCAAAATTCATTGACAATCATAGAAAAAACAGAAAAAATAACAAACTAATTTTGTTAGCTTCATAAAAATATGCTCTATCCATATGTATTACGATTTTATTTATTTAGTTGCATGTATATAGGTTCGGCGATAACCGAGAACGTGCCAGCGATAAACTCAGAATACGTGGAGGTAGCTGAGGAGTACAAGGAGAATGTCCTCGTCATAACTAAGATGTGAGACCAAATAGATAAAGGAAAATGAACAAAATACTATAGAGGTACATAATTCTTTACCGTACTGATAATGCTTCAGTCTTAATTAATATTGGCCTATAGTTTTTTTTGTCATGGATCCACGATGGATCTCGATGAGATCTATAGTCTTTTGTATTAAAATTGATTAAAAAATTTATGATTTTATTTTGATTGAAGTGGTTTAATAATAATGGATTTAAAAAATTAAGTTTCTTCTCTGGTCAAAACACAGGAACATATTTTGCATCATAGCAATGGAAAATCATGTGCATGTATGTATGTATTATTATGGGGCTATTGCGTTTCTACCCCCGTTTTTAAGGGCAGTTTTGATTTTACCCTCGCTTTTTGTCATGTTACGTTTTTACCATTATTTGGTAAAAACGAATACTCAGTTTACCCCTACTCCGTTAACAGCAGCTAACGGTGTTAGAAAACAGGGGTAAAATCATAATAAACTCGGAAAAGTAAGGGTATTTTCGTAATAGAAAAGTTATCCTTGACAAGCTCATTTAACACCATTAGCTGCTGTTAACGGAGTAGGGGTAAACTGAGTGTTCGTTTTTACAAAGTGAGGGTAAAAACGTAATATGGCGAAAAGTGAGGGTAAAATCAAAACTGGCCTTAAAAATATGGGTATAAACGCAATAGCCCCTATTATTATTGTTATTACTACTATTTTTGTTATTGTTTAGAAAACTATTTCTTATACTCACTCAGCCTAAATAATATTAAATTTTAGAATTATCTTAAGCCAAACTATTCTAGATTTGACCATATTTATAGAAAAGTGTATAAATATTATGAAACCAAATTAACATTTGTGATATGACAACGTAGTTGTGTTGTGAGAGAAATGCATACTCTGAATTAGTTGTAGTGATCAATGGTGGAAGGTGAGGTCATTATTTGAGTTGAATGGTCCTGGTAATTTTTTTCTCCCATTGCAATGCACGGGCATCTTTTCTAGTTGTGTGTCACAGTCCTCACCCCACTCCTGGGAGCAAGCGAGCCAACTCAGGCCCAAAAGGAGATCGACGCCGCATCAACCGCCGCAACGGGCAGCCCAAGCACCGCGCCTTAGGCGCACAGGAGGACGAGCGCGCCGCCGCCGCTGCCGCCGCCGGCCCCGTCATCATCGTCAGCTACCATATGTGTCCCGATCTTGATTAGGAAAAGATCGATTAAAATAATATAAAGATTAAAGTAGGAAAGGAGAATCTAATCTTATAAGGATCTCCTGGTTTGCTTAAGGGTCAAGTCTTCCCAGGACTATAAATATTAAGGAATTGTAATCGGATCAATTAAGCAAGGAATTGAGCTAAGGCTCTTACCCCTCTCTCCCTCCTCTCTCCAGCGCACCGCCCCCTTCTTTATCTCCCTCTCCCTCTCCTGCGCCGCTGCCTCCAACGCCGCCGCCCACGCCGCCACCACCGCCCTCACCACCATCTACGCCGTGTTCAAGGACCCCCGGACCTTGGACCTTGACACATGGTATCTCGAAGACCAGACGATCCCCATGCCGCTGCGTTTCCGATCCTCCACACCACTCCAATGGCCTCCAGCACCTCCGACGAAGGAAAGCTCATCCAGGAGTTCGCAGCTACCTTCTACGGCAAGTTCAACGAGCTCAATCAACAGCCCGCCCGCATCGACGACCGTCTCAAGGACATCGAGCAAGTCCAGATCTAGGGAGAAGCCATGCAAGGAGTGCACGCACGGCTGGATTGCGAAGCCGCCATCGATGACCTCGCCAAGGAGACAAAGGTCGCCATGGTCGCCGCCTGCAGATCCAACCTATAGAGCAAGATGGAAGACCCCGCTACACAGCCTCAGATCGCATCTGAGGTCGCTGCGACATTGTTCCCAACGCTGGTGGCACAGTCAGCGCCAGCACCAACGAAGGAGCCATCACCTTCGCCGACCATCCAGATGCGTGACGTCGACCTCCTGGCGTCACTGCCGCCAAACCACGATGCCGATCTCCCGGCGCCACTTCCACCGACGCCAGCCCCAACAAAGGAGCCATCGCCTTCGCGACCATCGAGCTGCGTGACGTCGACCTCCCGGCGTCACTACCGCCGAACTGTGACACCGAACTCCCGGCGCCACTACCACCAAGCCCGACGCGCAAGGCTTCACCGGAAACCCCGCTTGCATGGGTCACCGCCCCTGCGACCAAGGAGCACAGAGTCGCACCACGTCAACCCGCGACGAATGTGGTGGCACGCTTACCAACACCTATGTTTGATGGATCATCAGATCCATTGCCATGGGTGTCCAGGATGCAACTCCTCTTCGAGCTCCAGATCATACCCCCCCACCGATTAGGTTCGTTACGCTGCGTTTCATCTAACTAAAGCAGCCAGTGCATGGTACAGACAGATGGGACAAGGATTGCTACCGACCAGTTAGGAGGCGTTCGTGGATGCGTTGCTCCGCGAATTCGGCCACCATATGGTCCGAGACGTTCCGAGCAGCTACCAGCAGCCACAACAGGAGGGAACGCTGAGCACCTACGTCAACAACCTCTTCACGTTCATAGCTCGAATCGGACTAACAAGCGGTCCGCACCAAGTAAGTGTCTTCATCAGTGGCCTTGCACCTCAGATTCGACAGGAAGTGGCTCGACGACAGCCTCAAGGACTAGAAGCGGCGATCGCCATCGCCAGGGAACTCGAAGGGAGTACGGCGCTGGCACCAACAGCACCACTGAAAGAAGAGGAGGTGCCACCCCCCACCATCTCCAGTGACGGCACCCGTGACCGTGCCCAAGGACAGCAACCCCTCGCCAACTAAGAACGACAACCTCAGCAGACTCCTCGTCCAGCTACGCATGGCCAACGGCGATGAACAGGAGCTCTAGATCATCTACGACATGGTGGCACTCCATCTAGCCGCCCTAGCTTGGAGCATCAGGGATGGTGTGATCTACTACGAGGACTGCCTCTACGTTCCGGCCACAGCTCAACTCCTCCAGGACGCTCTGGAATTATTGGGTATGGAATCTCCACATTTACTTGCAATTGGGTTCCATACTGCAGCTTCCAATCCGACTCTCCAAGTGTTCCCATCGAGCATCCCTCCTGGACAATTGGCCAACACAACCGCTCTAGTCGGCAGCGATAGTATTCTTCAACAACAACGGACAACAGTTTGTCTCCATCGACAAAGTCAACATTGGGCTGCACAGTGAGAGCGGGTCACTCATATCGCCGGTCTACGACACGACAGGGAGCTCACTGTTTGGGATAATGTGGCACTTCAACACGCCACCAACCTCAGAAGTTGGAACCGTCTGTCGGCGTTTCAACAGATGGTCAACACCGGACAAGTTAGTCAAGCACGAAGGTATTTTTTGCTCGGGATGCCAGCCTTAATGAGTTTTTTTAATAAAATCATTCTCTATATTAAAGTGCCTAGCCCATAGAAATATAGAGTTTGATTTTAAGAAAATTATGAAATTGACTTAAATTTTGAGTTGAAATTTTTTTTAGGTTCCAATATTAGATTAGATTTTATTAATTTTAAACGCATATTTATTCTAAAAAAGTATTTGAATATTTTTTAAAATTGTTTCTACATTTTTTTTGTAAAGTTTAGTTCACCTCTTTGAAGTTTGAACTATCGTGAAAATCCGATTTTACCTTCTTTGTGGTTAACATAACGCCATATTTGATGGTTGACATGGCACCACATAAATGAGAACCATTTGAAGACCGCTTAGAAAATTAAAAATTGGTTGATTTTAAGTTTTAAGGAATCTGAAAATTCAGTTTTATTTGAACTCAATTTATTTATTTTCACAGAAAAATAAGGTACAGAAAGAAGGAAAAAGTCCTACATTGCAAATAGGGCCTAAACAGCCAAAAAGGTTACAACTAGGCCCATCATACCTACGACCTATCCTAGCCCATTTCGGCCTGCTACTGGCCCCGTGCCCTCCCACCGCCTACTTGAGTCGTCCGAAACTTCCACATCTCTCCTCTGCCCTCCCAGTCCCCCACCCCCGAAAACCTCACAAAACCCTCGCTCCCCACCGCCCGCCGCCGCCCACGCCGCCGCCTGTACCAGCCGCGTCAAGATGAGGTGAGCCAAAATCCACCGGGCGCTCTCGATCTAGCATCTACTCTTCTCTCTAGATTCGGCGGTCTCGCTCCGCGGGTCGGTGGGAACAAGATCATTCGCAGCGGCCGCCTATGGCTGCGCCGGCGGATCTTGGGTGCGGGGGTGCACGTGGTCATGCTCTGCCGTGTCCATGGCTCAGCGCGAGCCCTAGGGGTTCCCCGCCGAGATGTGGCTGGGCTCGATGGAACCGTTGGGTTTCCTGTAGTTTAATTCGAGTTACGATGTGTGCCCCTAGGGTTTGGGCGGGGCGCGTGTCTGTACGGCTTTGTTATGGTTCATCATTTGGTGGTGCCGCGGCTTTGAATGGTTTTGCTGGTTGGGTTGTTGGGGGCAAAGCTTTAGATGGTTATGCTGGTAACTGCAGATTATGGCTGTGTCGGCCCTGGCTTTATGTGATGGTGTGGTGTCCATGTGTTCATAGTTCTGCAATTGCAGTTGTTTTTCAGTGCTGGTAATGGCTCACTAATTAACAATGTTCATAGTTCTGCAATTGCAGTTGTTTTTCAGTGCTGTTAATAGCTCATTAATTAACAATGGTTAGATTGATATGCACGGGTTTTGGAGATATACATGGCATTCATCTGGCATTTTTGGCACTTAAGTTTTGGCGTCTCAGCCTACAATTCTTGTTTGTTTCAGATGTTCTAGTAATGTGCAATATGTGGGAAAATTTTATGGTTTAGTTATTTGTTTCAGACACAAAGTTGAATGACATGCCTAGAGTGTCACGGTGTAATTTCTGTTGCCCCATTTGGTTTTCGTAGCTAGTTTCACAATCACAAACACGCCTAGAGCGGCATAGTTCTTTAATTGTTTTTCCATTAGAGAGTAATGGTGCCTCTCATTCATACAATCTTCTGTTCATTTATACTTTGCTGCATGTTCCTTCCAATTAAATGTCCTTTGGACATGGCATGCTATCTAAAAATAACTTTGATCACTGTTTCTCTAATATAGTATGACATTTTCTAAAATCAAAACACTGAAGTGATTTTTTCCATGACAATATGTTGCTACGTTTTGCATATTCCTTGATATTTTGGAGGCAGGTCTCAGATTGCATTTCTTATTTCTTATAACACAGTTTGGCTATATTTTGACTGGTTAGCACTTGGTATTCTGTTCTGCCAATTTCTTATGTGACTGAATTATTTGGACTGTATTCCAACATTGAAAAGAGTACAGATTTGCTGCCTGGTACTGCTTTCCTGGAAGGTGCCTGTCAACTATCATCTAACAAGCATTACCACATGCAAACGTTCAAAATGTAGACTAATAATGCTACTTTAAACATGAGGTGCTAAAATTCTGCTCTCTGATAGTGATGATAGTTGGTAATTTTATTCTGTCATGCATGACTTCTGTAATGATTCTCAACTTCATTTTTGTTGAATGATGTTGATGAAAGTATGCACATGCTGGCCGCTGGAACTTGGAGCTATGACTACTTTCTTGTTACAGGAAGTGTTATGTTACCCTATTATGTTCGAGTTTATGGTTATCTTTCCTTAATAAATATTTAGGCTTGGTGAGCCAATGCCAAACATACTCATTGGAGATGAAACCCAACTGAACCCTATCGGGGCGTAACCCTCTTAGCGACGTGCCATTTTGGAAGCTGGGTATGGTGTTAAATGGGCAAGCGCCGGGTCGTCACCCTGTGACGCACCGCGTTGTGATTTGGGCACGGTTTGAAGTGAGCAAGGATTGGGCCGCGGCATCCCCAACTTGCTTGGCACTGAGAGGCTTTGTTGTTGTTATTGTTGTTTATTCCGATCTATCTATAAACCAAATTTGATGGTAAAATATTCATTAGTTGGATAGTTTGGTTAGCCAACATTGGCACTGATGCTAACTGACAATTGTTTCTTGATTCTCTGTTTTTCTATTCGAATCACTCCTATTTGTTCTTGTGTATGATCGATAATACCCCTGCACAATGTGTCTGTATTTGCACTAGGCCCACTTGTGGATTTATGCAAATGATCTCATTCAAACTGTTAAGGTTGTAGAGAGGTGAATTCCTGTTTATATGTTGGTTTCTTGACAAGTGGCATTGTCTTCTGTAGTCGGCACCCTGAAGTGAAGTGGGCTCAGAGGATCGACAAGGTTTACATCACTGTACAGTTACCTGATGCCAAGGATGCTAAGGTCAATTTGGAACCAGATGGTGTCTTCACATTCTCTGGCAGTGCTGGTACAAACTTGTATGAATTGAAACTAGACCTGAATGACAAAGTAAATGTTGAGGTAATGCATTTTCACGTGATATAAATGTGTATTTTAAATCCTTGATGTTTAAAGTTGTTCCTCCTTACCCAATGTTACTTCTTAATATAACAGGCTAGCAAAATAAGTGTGGGGGTTAGGTCCATATTCTGTATCGTAGAAAAAGCTGAGGCCAAATGGTGGAAGAAACTTGTTCGAGATGATCAAAGGGCACCTCACTTTGTGAAAGTTGATTGGGACAAATGGGTTGACGAAGATGATGATGGTATGCTATGTACTTTCTTGTATTCTTGGACACTAAAGGAAATTAACTAGGGTGATACACAAACTGATACATGCACATGACTAGATGTCAGTAAGCAAAGATTTGGTTCAAGTGTTTAACATTCCCAAGTTTAATGAGCAATGATGAATAATTATGATAAACCACAGACACAGCAAGAACCTTGTTGCTTCATAGATGTACACCGTGGAGTAGTGGATTATTACCCGTAACTGCTTCTACTTGAAAAATGTCATTGGCAACACCTCTGCCTTGTATTATACCCAAACACCACCTCTTAGGCATAAGAACAGTGTGCCCAACTTCCTGGATGCTGCACACTTGCCTTAGATTTCACCTCATGTTTTCTCTAAAATGATAGCCATCCTAGCATCAGAAAACCATTTTGTATATTCGATGTACAAACTTAATAGTTCCACATTGTCATAGATTTGAACTAGATTTGTTTTGACACTTTATGCTCATTACATTGCGCATGGGCATGTAAAATTTCTTACATTCATCTATTCCTTATTTTAGGTACTGATGTGAACTTGGATGGGATGGACTTCTCGGTAAATAATTTTTTCGCCAGTTTTTCTTCTAATGGACTCCTTGACATTGTGGCAAATTGGTTTGATATTTTCCTTTGTTTTCTTTGTAGAATTTCGGTGGTATGGGTGGTATGGGCGGTATGGGCGGCATGGGTGATATGGCTGGTTTGGGTGGTCTTGGTGGAATGGGTGGTATGGGCGGTATGGGCGGCATGGGTGATATGGCTGGTTTGGGTGGTCTTGGTGGCATGGGTGGTATGGGTGGTCTTGGTGGCATGGGCGGTATGGGAATGGATGATTTTGAGGATGAGAGTGATGATGAAGGTTTGTATTTCTTCTGCTGTTATACCTCTCTTATTAGTTTCTTTTTGCTTCTTTTAGCTATAAGATAACAAAAATCACATGAAATCCAACTTAGGTTTTTCTTGTTTATGTAATGGTTGACATTAAGCAAAAGGTTAAATTGCTGAAAGGGTGTAAATTTCCCATGTAGTAGTGAATTATGTAGTGCTAATCAATTGTGTACATGTGCCATACTAATCAGTTTCAATGCATGAATCAAGAAAATCCATTATCCTTTTCCACAAGGGGATTACGTATTCAAAAATTCTAATAACAGGGTGCATTCAGATTTTGGAAATTAAGAATTTACTGTTTGGTGTGAAATGCAGACCTCTGAAAAATAGCTTAAATAGATAATTTGAGTTTTAAAATTGAGGTTTTTTTCCTGTTTCTTATGTAATTACATTGTCCAAAATGTTTGATATTAATGATCACTCCATTCTATCATTATTCATCTAGTGCTATGTCAAGGCTAGAGCAATAGTATTGGTCCTTGTTGCTGAATAAACTTCACAGGAAGTTATAGACCAAATGAAAATTTGATTATTTGGTTTCAGCTCAGTGTATACTCAAGTATTGAGGCCCTTAATTGTGCTTACATTTATGTGGCCTATGCTGTAATGCTTATGCAGAGGGGAAAAAAAAACTACATGTAGCATTGTATCAACTCAGACATCCTAACATTATAATTTTTTCCCCCCTTCTGCCCCCCTGCTTAGAAGAAGTGTCGAAACCTCAAGCTGAGGGCAAGGCTGTTGAGGCCGAGAAGACGGACTCGGCAGAAGCCAAGACTGAGGCAGCTTAGAGCAGTTGAAGATGCTTCCAACATGATCGAAACTAGATTGTATCCTTGTGTTAATTCTGCTGAATCGGAGGACAAACCTTTACGTTGTGGCACTGGCCGGTCCCAGTGACTTGCCATGAAAATTTACGTTCCAGTCTTTAACTGGGCAACCGAGTGTCGTGCTCAGCATATTATGGATATTGTTTCCGTGATGCTTCTTTTCGCCAATCATGCGGTGGAGTTTGGTTTACTGTATTGCTTTCTTCTGTGTGGTTTTTGGCTTTATACTTATATATGGAAAGCTGGGGCCTCGAATGGTCTGATCAGGACGATTAGCAGCGACATTGATTTTGTTCTTGAAATACGTTAGCACATTTGGTTCCCTACGACACTACACTGTCTCAGAGCATCTTAGTACATACTCTCACGGTAAAGTGTTCCTCTTTAGATCACTAATAATCTCCTAATATATTAACCTGTCAAATGTTACTTCATTTACTTTCTTCTTTCCTTCTCTACCCCACCCTGTGTGTGGTTCCCATGTTAGTGCCCACCCTTGGCAGAGGCCACAGCGCCACGCCCCCGCCTTCGAGGTTGGTGGGATTGGAGATTTAGCTTGTTGAGTGACAACTGATGAGTACCTGTACCCGTGGATACTTTCATCAAACAGAGAGTTGAGTGACAAACTGACAACTGATGAGTAACTCTACCCTTGATACTCTTGTAAAAAACCTCTACCCTTGATACTCTTATCAACCGGAGAGCTCATATGGAGGTGCTAGTGGAGATGGCAGGTGGGATTGGAGGGGAAGTGCTTGTGGAGATGGCAGGTGGGATTGAGGGGAAGTGCTAGTGGAGATGGCAGGTGGGATTGGAGGGGCAGCGCTAGTGGAGCTCGTTGAGTGACAACTGATGAGGAACTGTCCCAGGTACCTCTATCAACCGACTGGAGAGCTCAGGCGGCCCTTATGTCCTTGTTTAGATGAAAAAAATTTGGGTGAAAATATCGCATCGAATATTTTGTGCGATATCGGAAGGGCTTCGGATACTAATAAAAAAATGATTACATAACTTGCCTGGAAACCGCGAGATGAATTTATTAAGCCTAATTAATCCGT
>DXKC01005167.1:0-13985 GCA_031170775.1 Cymbopogon citratus
GAACCGCTAAACCCACAATCTCATCTCATATCCGCTTCTAGACGCTTCACTTATCTCGAGCATCTCCCATCGCCGTCGCCTCGTCCTCGCTCCTCAGACTCGCCATGAGTAATTCTTCGCTCCCGCGGCGGATTTCTCCTTCTGATTGCTACTCTCCCTCTTGCTCCCCACGCAGATCTGACCAAGTGGTTTTGCTGACTAATTTTGTGTTTTTTTTTCCTGGATGGATGGATCTCTGGATGCAGGCAAGATTAAGATTGGAATCAACGGTGAGTTTGTACCCTCAATCTGTGCTGTTTCTCTTCCTCATTTGGTCTTGTTTGGTTGGGGTTTGGGGCTTTGCGCTGATCTGAGTGCGTTCTCTCTGCATCTGCGTTTGCTCAGGTTTCGGAAGGATCGGCAGGCTCGTGGCCAGGGTCGCTCTTCAGAGCGAGGATGTCGAGCTCGTCGCCGTCAACGACCCCTTCATCACCACGGAGTACATGGTATGCTCCTTAATCTGTTGCTAATTGCTAATGTTCCGTACATCTGGTAGGTTTATGGTAGTATTTTAGGGTGGGTCAGCCGTCAGCGTGTTCCAGAGTTGTTTCAGTTCAGTTTTTTACTTGCAGTTTCAGTTTAGTTGGTATGAGCAGCTTGAGGTGTTGTAGATAGATTTGGTGCTTACTTCAGTTTCAGAATTTTGAAATTTCTGTGCTGTGCTCATGGTTTATGTGCTCTCCCCATCTTGCGTAGACCTACATGTTCAAGTATGACACCGTGCACGGCCACTGGAAGCACAGTGACATCAAGGTCAAGGACTCCAAGACCCTTCTCTTCGGTGAGAAGCCGGTCACCGTATTTGGCGTCAGGTACTCCCCTCCTCTCCTGCTTGTTTCAGTCATGGATTGAGTTTGTGTAGTTTGTGTTCAAGCTTTGAGCTAATGAATGAACTGATGTTGTTCTACAGGAACCCTGAGGAGATCCCGTGGGGTGAGGCTGGTGCTGAGTTTGTTGTCGAGTCCACTGGTGTCTTCACTGACAAGGACAAGGCTGCGGCTCACTTGAAGGTATAATTGCTGCTTCACCATCCTATGCCTATTTCAGAATATTTGCTGGTTGTTTGTATATCATTTTATTTCCAATTCCAGACGCCTTTGGGTGGCTATTTATATGCTGTGGACAAATTGAGTGATGGCTACCTAGTAGTTAGCTTTAGCAAGTAGTGTCTGAATTTTCACCAGAAACTTTCTTATTAATACAGACTGCAAGCTCACAACTTGCAGTCAGTCAGAGCTGGGCTTACTAGTACACTACCTTCTTTAGTATGATTCAATTGGTCATATGCTTCAGTTAAGCTGTAAATCTGAGGTTTTAGTATCACATATTACAAATTGTCTAATTTTAGTTTTGTTGTTATAAGAAGTGTTACTGGAGTCTTCTATAGAGGTCTAGAAGTGTTACTGGAGCCTTGTCAGATTGCCTTGAGCTTTGTAATTTCCCGTGTTAATTTGAATGTTTCTGATAGCTTATTTTCCCTTTTAAAATTATCATATAGGGTGGTGCCAAGAAGGTTGTTATCTCTGCCCCAAGCAAAGATGCACCCATGTTCGTTGTTGGTGTTAATGAGGACAAGTACACCTCAGATGTTAACATAGTTTCCAATGCTAGCTGCACAACGAACTGCCTTGCTCCTCTTGCCAAGGTGTGTTTTCTCCCTCTTATTTGGGTGTTCTTTTTAGTTTTCTGCTCTTCTGATGTAGATTGATTTACTTATGGTGTCTAACATCATTAATTAGGTCATCCATGACAACTTCGGTATCATCGAGGGTCTGATGACAACCGTTCATGCCATCACTGGTAAGATTTCTTTGGATGTGAAGCAATCTTCACTACTAGGATTATTGGGAAGGCATATGTAGTTGGCTGTAGAATGACAGTATTGTATTTGTATGTCAGCCACCCAGAAGACTGTTGATGGACCCTCAGCCAAGGACTGGAGAGGTGGAAGGGCTGCTAGCTTTAACATCATCCCCAGCAGCACTGGTGCAGCCAAGGTATATGATAAGTTTACAATATTGTAAGCGGTTATCAAATATTTGTTCATTTTGCAGGTATTGGTGATTTATTCAAACTGATTTTCCCTGCTGATTTGATTAAATTATTTTGTTCCCCTGTGTTTTGCTTTATGTGTGTATCTGTTTCTTGTCTCTTTGGGTTTTATATCGAGCCTACCCCAACTTGCTTGGGACAAAAGGCTAAGTTGTTGTTAATTGCTCCCCTGTGTTTTGGGTTCATGTAGCTTTTCGACTGAATTTTTAAATGCCAATGTACATGCATTTCTGCATGTGCATATCTGCAATGTTGCTACATGAACTCGGGATTACTACATAGCTAAGCTAATTTACAGTCATATGAGTATATACACATACAATACACATACAATGGCATTAAGCATTGAAAGGTCTGGTTGATTGTTGTGCGAGTTCTAACTGATAGCCTATACTTTCTGAGTTTGGATGATGGGTTGTTGATCACCTCATTGTTTTTTAGTGTAAAGTTGGAAGCATTCTATTCATTATTATAGATGTAAATGCTGTATATTGACTAACTATTGATGAGTTGCAGGCTGTTGGCAAGGTTCTTCCTGATTTGAACGGCAAGCTCACTGGTATGTCCTTCCGTGTTCCCACCGTGGATGTGTCAGTTGTGGATCTCACTGTTAGGATCGAGAAGGCGGCCTCCTACGAGGACATCAAGAAAGCTATTAAGTAAGTTACTAACTATTTTGTTTTTAATCGGTTCCCGTTGGTGTACTACAGATTCATCATTTTGAACTATGGTTATGGTAATAGGATGAAAAGCATTTCTTAATATAATTTAGTTTGTCCTTGTATTTTGGTGTGTATTGGAAACTTAAATTGACATAATTTCTATTGTTTTACAGGGCTGCTTCTGAGGGACCACTCAAGGGTATCATGGGTTACGTGGAGGAGGATCTGGTTTCCACTGACTTTGTTGGTGACAGCAGGTATGCCTTTTTGCTTTGGATTGGATGCATCTAAGAGCCACTAAATTATTATGGCACTAGGAATTTCTTAAACGCACTACTCTGGAATCCCAATAACTAACTAGTGGCTATGCTGTTTTCCACTTAGGTCGAGCATCTTTGATGCCAAGGCTGGTATTGCCCTGAATGAGCATTTCGTCAAGCTGGTTTCATGGTACGACAACGAGTGGGGATACAGCAACCGTGTCGTCGACCTGATCCGCCACATGTTCAAGACCCAGTAGAGCGTCGTTTCTGTTTCCCATCGACGGTCGTCCCCTTAGCCTTAGTTGCCGACCAGCCTGCTGCGTGTGAATGCTGAGAATAAATAAACGTGAGTGGTGTGGTTCCTTTGGACGCTGGACTCATGCTGAGTTTGGACATGAGTTGCCTTTTGTTTTTAAGTATATCAGCTACCTTCCTGTAATGAAGTCGCTAATATGGAGCTGAGTCAGCTTCTTTTTGCTTGTGAAGATGAAAACCAAAAAATTTTGCTGTGCTAGTCGGTTTGGTTGCATAGATGACCTTGTCTTTGGGAATAATACTTCTCGTTTTTGTCCTGCTTCTTTGCCATTTGTTGCCTTGTGCAACTCACATGTTTGTTTATCTGGTTTTAAATAACTCTTCTTGAATTACCTTGTTCTTTTATCATATAGTTTGAATATATTTTGTTTCTTTGGTTTCAGTTTTGGTGGTTACTTGTGCTAATGATGTGAGCATGTTGGCCAACGGAACCTTGGCGCTCACTTGGTTTTTTTGGTTTTTGGGCTGTTAGTAGTCGGAATGGGATGCCTCGATGTTGGTCTTTTCTGTTAAGAGGAGTTAGCGCTTCAGGGCTCCTCCCATTGACCATTGATTTTCTAAGTTCTGATTGCGACTTACATAGGGCTGGTTTCGGATTCCCGGTGTGTTCCAGAGTCACAGGCTAGAAGCCTGTGAAAGTGAAATAAGTATTAAGGTTCCGTAAAAAGGAAAAAGAAACTGAAATACCGTGTTTGGTTCCTAGGAGACTTTAGAATCTTTAAAGGGACATTCTTTGATACGGTCGCTGCTAAAGTCGTTTTTACCAAAGGTTTTCATGAACCACAATTTAAGCTGCTTTAACGTGCATCTACTACTACTAGTGAAGCAGGTTTCCTCTTTTGGAGGAGTTCATACATGTAGGAGGAGCTCATAGAGAAGGTGAATGTGCGTGTTTAAAAACTGTTTTAGTTGGAGCAGAGCTGGAGCTTTACCTGACACAAAAACATTGGGCCGGCGTTGCGTGTTCAGAGACTATAATGTTTCTCTCGCTCGTGAATCGTTACGCGCCGGCCCCTGACATGGGCGCTTGAACCCGAGTTTGCTTAGCTAAAACACTCGACAATGATTGACGAACAGAGAGGAAGAAATCGAATGATTCGGCTGAAGAGAGAGGTTATGGATTCTGAATTCCGTCCCTGGTTATGACGACAACGACAGCGACGGTGCGCCTATTAAACAAGCTCAAGCAGATGAGACCAAGACATTTTGTTTCTCCTTCCGTTCTTTAGAGCATCTCCAACGGTTTTCTGGAACTTTTTTCTATTCTTAAAATTGTGGTAAAACATTAAAAAAACTATCGCCAACAGTTCCTAAAACCCTTTCCTATTTTTAGGAGGAGCGCAAAAATCCTCCGCGCATCGCAAAGAGCCGCACATTGCCCCCTCCGCGCGTCGCGCTACCCTTCCCGCGTGCGCCGTGAAAGTTCTGCCCGCTCCCGTGCCTGGAATTTCATTGACGCTGCTGGTTGTGTCCGACAGCAGCTGAACCTGCTGATTGCTATCCGGCTGTTCCTGTCAACGAGTTTGTTCGTCAATCATCAGAACCTCGGTCTTTGTTCATCAATCAGAAACAATAGCAAAGAACCTTGGTCTGTGGGCTGCTCCCTGTGTTCCTGTCGTCTGCTCCTGTTCATCAATCAGCAACATCTCCAAGTGACAGCAGATTCGCCTGTACATGTCCCTGAGTTGGGACAGCTGATGTGCACATACAATTGATCCTAAAGAATGAGTATAAAATGATACTCCATGACGAAACAATAATCATCCATGTATACTTGATTACAGAAAGTTAGAGTAAAAAATAAACAAGATTCATACGACTTCCATGACGAAACAGTAATCATTCCTGCTGCCGATCGGATAAAAATATCGCGCGACGTGGGTGCCTTCGGCCGCGTTCGGTTGGAATTAGGTAAAAGGTGGGCCTAGTTTTTGTGGTTTAGGAAGTTGTTTTACGAAATCGTTGGAGGTGGCATGTTTTTTTTGACTTCCTAAAACTTTTATCAAACTTCCTAAAACTCAATATTTGAGAAGCTTTTTTTAGAAAACTGTTGGAGATGCTCAAGCCTGTAGCCCCTGTATAGTGTACAGTGTACACGCTTCTAGTCGCACGCAAAAATTCCCGAATAGAATATCACATGACCAAGCCTACAATGCAATGCAAAGCTTGTGTGTTAGTGTTACCTCCAAAGGCGAGATTCAAAGGCTCCACCACCTCCAAATAAAGGCTTGATCAGCTATTGGCTTGGTTCATTGTAGCTCGATCAGCTATTGGTTTGGTCTATAGAATGCAAAGATTCAATTGTTTGGTTGCTTTTTTTTTTTTGTACTTTTGGTGGTTCCTTTTGTGTGGTATGCGAGATATGAAATGGTACGTACGGTGGCCAACGAACCCGGCCAGACTAATGGTGTTCTGCTGGTTGCAAGAATGAGATTCCTTGACATTTTTTTATGCTTTGATTGATATGTTGCATTGCATTGTGGTTCTGAATTCTAATTCCATGCCCAGCCTGTGGCCGGCGCTGATGATTGCAGTCTCATTTTGTTGCAGATTCAGGCGCTCATCAAACTCGAGATTGCACAGGTAAGTGTTAGTGTAGTGCTGAGAGGGTTGCAAAAAAGGAGATGAGCCGTGCCAGTGAAGCTATGGTGGATGAATTCGTATGGTCGATATGATGGTGTTGCAAAGGGTTGGCCGATCAGGTTGACCACTTGATCTGCCAGTGTGTGGAGCAGCGGGCGTGGCGACAAGTCGACAATGGACATGGAGAAGACATTTTACCTAATAAATTGAAGTACGAGATTTTTTTTTGCTGATTTAAAGAATATATACCCCCTATTACTACCTTCGTCTCATACATAATGCATTTTCTAATACAGTATCACGTTTTAGTACCTTGTAAATTTGAATAAAAAGTATCAGTGTTGATAATACCAAAATATATCTAAATATATAAGACATTGATGTAAAAAACAGTCAAACTAGCTCATAATTTGGAACGGATGAAGTATTACATTCAAACCTACTAATTAAAAGTCAAAGTGAGCAGGGGCGAGGAACTGGTGGTGCCTTGGGTAGAGGTTCTATGGGATGACCCCGCTTATCCGATTTGACCTAAGGTCAAGCCTTCTAAGGCTAGCAAGATTCACAATACTCTCCGGTATTTGTCCTGAGAATTCATTTGATGATAGGTCTACTACTTCAAGTTTCACCGTCTTTCCTATCGACCAAGGTATGACGCCAGAGAATCGGTTCCTGGCTAGTTGAAGATCCTGAAGATTTGCCGCATTCTCGATGTTGGAACCAATGCTGCCGGTGAGCTGGTTATCCGCAAGGTGAATGGCACTGACTTTGGGCAAGGCCCACAGCCCCTGAGGCACATCACCAGAGAGCGAATTCTTGCTGACCATGAACCACGAGAGCGTCTTGCAGCTCGCATAGGTGGCAGGTATCTCCCCAGAGAAATTGTTCTGCATCATGGTCAGAAACACCAAGGTGCCTTGCTTGCACATGTCTGGCGGGATCGGCCCTGACAGGGAGTTTTCAGACACGTCGATTTCGTAGAATTTTGCCATGCTGCCGAGGTTCTATGGCAATTCCCCGGTGAGGTTGTTGCTGGCGAGGTGAAGATATTTGAATTCCTTGAATTCGCCAAATTCTAGAGGCACCTTCCCGAAGAATTTATTGGAGGACACGTCCAAATTTGCAAGCCGTGTGAGGGACCGGAGCTCGGATAGGTTGCCTGTTAGGTTGTTGTTGCTCACTACAAAGATTTGCAGCTTTGTGAGCTTGCCGAGCCCCACAGGAAGGTGGCCTTGGAGCAAATTGTTGTACAGGTCGAGCAGCTGGAGCTTGACGAGTTTGGTGATCTCCTGTGGTATCTCACCGGTGAAGTAGTTGGTTGAGAGGTCGAGTTCTACAAGGTTCACGAGGTTGGCAATCTCTGGCGGTATGACGCCACCGAAATTGGCCTGATTGAGATGCAACACGGTGAGGTTTGTGAGCTTGGTGACCTCATCAGGGAAGGGGTCTGTCCGTGCCAAGCCGGGGTTGGTGCCGAGTGCGAGCATGGTGAGGTCTGGCATGGCGGTGAGTGCGGACCATGGGAACTCGCCGGAGAAGCTCTTCCAGGAGATGTCGAGAGTACGGAGCTTCGTTAGCGGCGAGAGGTCTGGCACGGCGCCATAGAAGTTGTTAGATGAAAGAGTGAGATCTTGGAGCTTGGTGCACTTGACCACCCCACTGATCAAGCCCGCAAGCGAGTTGTCCGGCAGGGACAACGTCGCGAGCTCAGGCAGTCCATGACAGAGGCCGTCAAATGGGACTGAGTCGGCGGCGATATCCCGGCCACGTATGGAGATGGCCGTGACGACACCACGGCCTCCGCCGGCGAGGTTGCATGTGACGCCGGTGAAGTTGCAGGGTGAGGCGGCGGCAGCGTCCCACGTGGTGAAGAAGGCGGCAGCTGTTGGTGGGATGGTGAGAGCGTGCTTAAAGGCGAGGAGAGCGGCAACCTCTGATTCAGAGGCAGCGGCGCTTGCAACGAAGGAGAGAATGATGGAGAGGAGCATGGGGAGGGTGGGCAGGAATGCGAACAAGGGCGTTTGCTTCATTGTGCTAGGACTGTCAGCGAAAAGCGCATTTTCGACATTGGAGATTGGACACTGATTCAAATGTTGGGGCTGGCTGCTGCCATTTTAACGAGAACCGAAAGAAAGCGTTAGGCAATCGTACGTTTATGATATGTGTATGGCACTACCAACGACCTCGCGAATCCTGAATTACGTCCAACCGTCCAAACAAAAAAAATGGCAGCCGGCGGTCAAGTCAAGGTCAAGCCCTAAGCAGCCTGGAATCGGGGACGTGGGTACGTTCCGCGTACCGGAATTCGGTTGGAAATTTGACAAGTTCGGACGTGGGTACGTACGCTGTCAATGATGGTATTCGGTACTCCTACATGTTAGTCGTTACAACTCCCTTTCAATAATGGATCTCTTTCATGATTGGCACAAATAAAAGATGTTTTTTTTTAGATAATGGATATAAATATCTGGCTTCATCTATCAACTGATAGAATCAGACCCATTATTACAGAGTTCTTACAAAATAAAAGCACTGGAGAACCATAAGGCAACTTGTAATCCCAACCAAAGACTACGCAAACAGAAATGAAAGTCCAGACTAAGCAAAACCAATGCATCTTGAGGATAACCATCCATTAGAACCAAAGAACTGAAGTGCGGATGTCTCTAAGTGTCGAGCAATCTGGATCAATTGATCCTTCCGGTTGTCACGCCGCTGTAGACTTGACCACTGCCGCAGCCAATGGGTCCCTCTGAACAGTACCTGCAAAAAAGATTTAGGTTTGCATTTATCAAAAACTATTTCATTTCTTGTTAGCCAAATAGCCCAACAAAGTGCCGTCGCCGCCGTTAACAACAATGAATTGTAATCATTGGTTCCTACTTTCGACCACCTCAAAAACATATCCTCTATGTTATTAGGTGGATGAATGCCATAAAGCATATGAACAGCTCGCCACAGAAATTTGGCATACATACAATCGAAAAAAGGTGTTTGTCTCTTGACAATGACAGAAACAACAACGACTGTCACCATGCCAATGACGCCTAACTAAGTTATCCTTGGTTAGAGTAACACCTTTTTTTAGGTACCACAAAAATATTTTAATCTTCATAGGTACCTTAATCCGCCATAAATCTTGTGACACTCGAACTCCATTGTTAATTAACGCGGCATACATGGATTTGACTATAAACTTCCCAGACGCATTCAGACCCCAAACAAAAATATCTCGTTGTTCCACTAAGTTAAGATCCTGTAAGGACACAACAATTCTTTGCCAAGCAGCTAAATTTGCTCCCACCAAATTTCTACGGAAAGAAATATTCAGTGGATTTGAACTAAGTACTTGGGCTACGGAATCTTGCTTCCGTCTAACTATATTAAACAACGATGGAAATTTTTCTTTAAGGGGTTTATCTCCCAACCAAGTATCCCCCAGAATCTGGTAAGAGAGCCATCCCGTATTTTAAATGAGCCAAATTCCATAAAAGAGGCTTTAACATTCATCAAACTCTTCCAAAAATGTGAATCAGTTGGTTTTTTCTCACAACTTCCTAAAGTTTTGTCCTTAATATATTTATTTCTTATTAATTCCTGCCACAAACCGTCTTCATTCAGCAACTTAAACAACCATTTACTTAATAAACATTTGTTTTGAATATCCAGATTTTGGATACCTAAACCTCCTTGCTCTTTCGGTTGGCAAAGAACTTCCCATTTTGCTAATATGTATTTGCGTTTATGTTGATCATTTTGCCAATAGAAACGAGATCTAAAGTAATCTATTTTCTCCAGAACCCCACGTGGTAGTTCAAAAAATGACATCATAAACATCGGTAGGCTCGAAAGCACCGAATTTATCAACACCAAACGCCCCCCTACAGATAGCATCTTCGCTTTCCAACCACTGAGCCTCTTTTCAATTCTCTCTTCGATTACTTTCCAGTCACTATTATTTAGCTTTCTAAAATGCATAGGCAGGCCAAGGTATCTAAAAGGGTATTTACCTAGAACGCACCCAAACAACTGCAAATAGAACACTTCCTGCTCTTTTGCTTTTCCAAAACAAAAGATCTCACTTTTGTGAAAATTAATTTTTAGGCCAGACAGTTGTTCAAAGGTAGTCAATAGTAGTTTCATATTAACTGCCTTTTCAACATCATGACTCAAAAAAATTACTGTGTCATCCGCATACTGGAGAATGGACAGACCATCCTGTAACAAATTTGGGATTACCCCTTCAACCTGTCTGGCCTCCTTGGCTCTAGCAATAAGGATGGTTAGCATGTCAACTACTATATTAAATAGTATGGGTGACATTGGATCTCCCTGCCGAAGCCCTTTTTTAGTCTGAAAATACGAGCCTAACTGATCATTCACTTTAATATTGACATTCCCTCCTTGGGTAAAACATTGTATCCACTGACACCATTTATGTGAGAACCCCTTCATTCTCAACGTTTGTTGTAAAAAATCCCAATTAACTTTATCATAAGCTTTCTCAAAATCTATCTTGAAAATCACACCATCTTTTTTCTTTGTGTGGAGTTCATGTAAAGTCTCATGGAGTATTACAGCTCCCTCCATAATATTCCTACCTGGTAAAAAAGCCGTCTGGGTAGGTTTAATTAAATTCGCCGCTATGGTAGTAAGCCTGTTAGTTGCCACTTTAGTAAAGATTTTGAAGGATACATTCAACAGGCAAATCGGTCTGTATTGTTGAATCACCTTCGCATCTGTTTTCTTTGGCAAGAGAATTATGGTGCCAAAATTAAGGCGATTCAAAGCCAGGTTACCAAGATGGAAGTCCGTGAACAGAGCCATCAGATCATCTTTTATAACATTCCAAAAGACCTGATAAAACTCTGAGGGAAATCCATCTGGTCCTGGTGCCTTATTATGCTCCATTTGAAATATCGCTACTCGTACCTCCTCTTGTGTGAACAATCTGTTAAGAGCTCATTTTCCACTTGAGATACTTGTGGAATATCGTCAATTCTCGATTCATCTAATGTGAACTGAGAATTTTCAGATGGCCCAAACAGATTTTTATAATAATTAGTGAGATGCTCCTTTAGTTGAGCATCACCTGTTATTATATTATTCCCATCTTCAAGTTGAAAGATACGAGTTTTTCTGTGTCTACCATTAGCAAGCAAGTGATAATACTTTGTGTTTGCATCCCCTTCTAACAAGTGTTTCACTTTAGCTCTTTGGTACCACTTGAGCTCTTCCTCTCGAAGTAATTCTGCCAACCTTGTGCCTAGCACGTGCTTTAGGTTTAATTCAATATCAGTAAGTAAAGTCGACTCTGCCTTTTTATCTAATTCATCTAATTTATTTAAAATAGTCACTTTCTCCTTCTTATAAGTTCCACTCACATTCTTAGCCCAACCCCTAAGATGTTGGCGTAATCTCCTGATTTTTGCCTGCCATCTCTCAATGGGCGATCCAACTACATGGGTATTATTCCAGACATCACCCACCATTTCACAGAAACCATCTCTCAGCAACCAACCCAATTCAAACTTAAATTGTGGCTGGTAAGATGAAGATGGAGTGTTTGTAGAAAAGAGTAAGGGCGTGTGATCAGAGATATCCCTAGTCAGAGCAAGAACTGATGTAAGTGGGAACTTGGACTCAAAATCTGTGGAAACCAGTATCCTATCCAGTTTCTCGAACGTCTGATGAGGCAAGTTATTAGCCCAAGTAAATTTCCTTCCAGTCAAATCAATTTCCCTCAAATTTAAAGAGTCAATTACCGCATTAAACAGGAAAGCCATTTTGCACTAAAATTATCATTACTTTTTTCATCAGGTCGACGTAAAATGTTAAAGTCTCCACCTATCATAATAGGTAAGGAGTCTTTAGAACAGACATGTACTACCTCAGATAAAAAATGCGATTTAAGATCAGCTTGTGCAGGGCCATAAACCGAGATGAGGTTAAATTTGAAATCCTGTTCTTTAAGTCTAAGTTTAAAACGAATATAAAAATCTCCTTCTTCTATTTCTCCAATATCAAAAGTAGACAGATGAACCCCTAAAATCATACCACCAGACCTCCCACGTGGAGCCATGCAATGCCAAAGAAAATCTCTGCCAGCACAGATATTATTCAAAGTGGCTTGCGGAAAATTGGCTCTACCGGTTTCTGATAAAGCGATGAATTCTAGGTTTTTCTCTTTAGTTAGGTCCGACAAAAATCTATATTTCTTACTATCTGCAAATCCATTACAATTCCAAAAAATTCCTTTCATTGTGTCCGACTTAAAACTTGGGATTTGTTATTCTTCTTTTTTTTACTAGACTGAGAGGCAAGGCGAGGTTTCATTTTTAGTGATTCAGGGGTTTGTAGACACAAAGGGTCACATCCCCCATCACCTAAACCATCCTCAATCTCAGCACAAATTAAATTCAAAGCTTGCATGTCTATACTATCTTCCAGCGAGCAAATAGAAGATGCATCTTCTACAACTACTTCTTCTCTCTCTTTAACAATTAGATTATCTAGCAAGCGCTTCTCCTCTATCTTTCTTAATGAATTTATACAAGAATTAACCCCAACCGAACTATCTCCCAACACAATCCCTAAAGAATTAATAGAATTTAATAAAAAAGTATCGTCTCGAAAAATAAAGGAATCGCGAGGTAACATCTTACCTTTCACTGAAGCGGATTCCAAGTTTTGCCGTGCCTTGAGCTTGGCTGCCTTGTCCGTCACATCTTGATCAGCAACCGCGGCATTTCTCTTACTTGCACGGCTAGGTGAAGCTGCCCCGCCTTTTAGCTTAGATAAGTTGGCCAGGTCATCCACAGGCTTAACCAGATTTGCCTTCCATTCACCCGAATTCTCAGGTGACAGCACAACCATTGCTCTATTACTTTTTGTACCCTTGGACCCTTGCTGGATCACCGATCCCTCAGAGGCACCCCCTTGCTGGACAGGTCCGGCAGTACTAGGTGCGTGAGTATCAGATGTTCCATCAATCTCCATTGGTTTCTCAGTGTTTGTATTATCACTCTTTTCTTTTCCTTGTTTCTCTGGTTCATTACCGCCCTCAGGGTCTCCACCATCGCCCTCTGGATCTTCCCCATCAGGAAGGTCCAGGAGCTTCGGTTCACCATCAAGAGGTCCATCCTCCACTCCAAAGTGCAGTGAAATAACCTCCTCACCAATCACCACATCCACAAAAAATGGAATGAGACTAGAATCGAGAACTGCTACCTTCATGCGGGGACGACCATGTTTCTTTGTGAATTCTACATCCACAGTCTTTGGCACACCAAAGATAGAGGCAACTGCCCATATAATGGGAAATTCCCTCAGCTCACTAGGTAGTCCCTTGAACTGCACCCAGACTTTCTCAATTTCATACTTATAAATGTCCTCCTCACTATCTTTTTCAAATCTTATCTTTCCTGGCACCGACTGAGTAATCATGGTTCCCCAGTTTACCATTGCAGCCATGAGGTCAGAAGATGGAAAATTAATTGTGAAGGTATCCTTATCCTTCACCTGAATCTCCCATTTGGATTTGACAGTGGGTAGTAGTCTGTCCAGTTCCACTGCTAGAACTTCAGCAGTAATAGAACCTTCTAAGACACGTACCACAATAGTCTTTTCCTCCACCTTACTTTTGGGTTTATCTCCTAGAACAGGAATATAATAAAACCCAAGACCTTGGACAGCATAGCCATAGGGTAATGCTGAAATGTTTGTCTTCTTTAAAAAAGGACAAACCTTAACCACATGATCACCACAACAAATATCGCAACACAAAATAGCCGTGCACTCATTTGCAGTATGTCCTTTTACATAACATCTAAAGCACAATGGTTTTCCTTTGCCTTTTTTAACACCTTTAGTGGATGACTCAGGCAAATCAACATTCATATAATTTTCATTAGCAGGCGGGGCAGCTATTTTTGATGCCTCCAAGGTACCTTTGCTGTTGTCGGGTTGCCCTCCCAGCATTGAAGACGGTTGTTGCTGTCCTCCGGGTTGGTGGAGCGCCTGTCCAGCCGTGGTCGCTGGAGGAGGTTGCTGTCCAACTTTTGGACCACCC
>DXKC01005168.1:0-12785 GCA_031170775.1 Cymbopogon citratus
TGGCAAAGGTCGACCAACCCACTATAAAGCCTTCATGAATCCTTGAAGTCATTTTATTTTTGGTTCGACGGTTAAGTCTTGCTGAGTACCTTCTCGTACTCAGGGTTCCTTTCCCATGTTGTTTTTGCAGATGGTCAAGTGCTATATAATTATTGTATCAACTGCCTCTATCCCGTTGGGGATGAATCATAGATTATGGGCAATGGTCACTCCTATCGCATCTACTGCTTCTGTCGGGAAGACTTTCTTTGTTGGCACTATATTATAAATAAAAATAGTGTGGTTTGTATTTAAAGACTTCCGCCTCAGAGTTCGAAAACTATGGTTTGTAATAACTCTGTATTTCCATACTCCGTTCTCATGTAATATTATATTTGAAGGTTGTATGCTTGTGAATGGATACCGCTGAACTATTATGGTCATGTTCTGTATTGTGGAAAAATTTGAAATCCTTCGTGATTTCACGGACTACCAGGTTTATCGGATGTTAAGTACGGAGAACAATCGTGTTAAGGGTTGTTTTCTTTACTTAATTTTCTATAAATTGATCGGTTCTGTTACAGTTGGTACCGGAGCAGGTTTAGCGGGATTACTGTTCATAAGTGTCATTAAAACACAAATCAACTTGTTTATCGAAACGCAGGAGCTGGACACGGCTTCGTTCGACGAGTTCCAAGCTGCCTTCACACTCCCGTTGCCGGAACAGACCAGGAAGGCCATGGAGACGTACTACCTGGGGAGGGGCCGATTCATGGCCGACGAGCCAGCGATGGTCTTGGACCAGCCGTGATGAGTCGCATTTGTTGAGCTCTCTAGCTTATAGTCCCACATTTACTTATCCATGTAATACAATCGTTTAGGATCTAGTAGTTAGGTTTGCTGTTTGGGGTGCTGATGGCTTCTCGCCACCATCATCCTAAGACTATGTTGTAGGTCTTACGACCATTTCATTCCTCTTAATAAAATACAGGCATATATGCCTGCTCGCGAAAAAAAACCCTGAGTTTTTGAAGGACATAAAATCTGATGGAGTTGAAGCAGTTGATCTAACTGAAGGTGAAAGGAAAGAACAGAATTTGAGTGCAGAGACTGAACAGAGTAAACATGAGAATGTGAATGGAGATGATGAACTGGGGGCTCAAGAACATAATCTGAAGGTTCATGCTCGTTTGATGGAAGTTTACAGGTACAAGGTGACTGACGAAGGTAACGACAGAATGGAAGTGACTGAACAGTTTCGACCACAACCAGCAAGGATGCAACATAGGATGACACCATTATTACATCGTCAGGAATTGGGAAGAACTCTGATCAGAACTTTGAAAGGGTGAGGGATTCAACCGTTGTCGGATCATCAAAGGGCCTTAATGCGAACCTCAGGAGGCTGTATAGGTCGATGAACGGGCCGGTTCCACGGCCTCTTCCATCTCTTGCGAGTTGCGACCTAGAGTTTCTCAAACTGCAGTAGTAGGCTTATAGCGGTTTCAGTCTTTTTGTTGCTGTAAAATGAAAATAGTTCTCTATTCAACTGTATTGTTAGTTTGTGCACTATGTCTCACAACGAATTCAGATTGATTTGTTCTGTGAAGATGCAAAGTGGGGATCTCAATCATTCTGACTGTGTTATTTTTCTTTCGTTTCTTCCCTGTTCCAGCCAGTGCTGTGCTTGCCATTTGGCTACTAACAAAAATCTAGTAAAAACCTTTTAACATCTTTTTTTGGTGAATGAAAAACCTTAACATCAATCGACAAGTCTAAAGCTTGCAGTTGATCAGTGTGCCTCCGGTAGAGGAAGCTGTAGAAGCAGCAGTGGCTGATTTTGATCAGAGTTGAGCTGCCTGTGACGATTTTTGGAAGGGCAAGGTTCAGATTACCTGAACCATGGATGAGTGTGAGAGTGTTGAGATCATTGGTGATGTTAAACTTAAAGCCAAAGATTCTGCTACTGAACCTGGGTTTAATAGCAATAGCAAGCCTATTAAAGCAGATGAGTTAACTGAAGCAACAAAGGAGCAGACTTCAGTCTCTGAATCTCAGTTTTGTAACAATAGCTAAGCCTGTTGAAGTAGGAACTACTGAAGCTGCAATAGAGGAACAAAATTCAAAAACCTTTTTTTATTTAAATTTTTTCAAAAATCTAGAGGAGCAGAATTCAGTCTCTGAACCTAAGTTCGAAGGGCAGCAAATCTCATAATGAAGTTAAAGTAGTTTATCTAACTGAAGGGCATCAAATCTCATTGGGAAGAACTCTGATCAGTACTCTGAAAGGGCGACGGATTCTTCAATCATTGTCGGATGATCAAAGGGCCTTAATGCAAACCTAAGGAGGCTGTACAGGTCGATGAACGTGCCAGTTCCACAGCCCCTGCCATCTGTTGTCCAGCTCATGGCAGCCTCTAAGCGACCCAAAGTTTCTCAAACTGTGCAACTGTAGATTTCTTGAAGTTTTTTTTTTCGAAAGATCCGTTATCGGCTTTCATTGATAAGATCGAAGCAAATTATTTACAAGAGAGTGTCTATAGTGCACCGCCCTTTTGTGTTTTGTCACCGATAGGTGACATCACACCACCCCTAACAATCAAACTAACCGCTTACATTGACATTAATAGCACAACCTAGATTTCTTGAAGTTTCGGTCTTTAGTTGCTGTATATGAAATCTAGTTTGCTGTTGAACCTGTGTTTCTAGTTTGTCCATTGTGGTTCAAGTATGAATTAATATTAATTTGTTCTTTGAAGAGGCAAACTAGGGATCTCAATCATTCTGAATGTGTTCTTTTCCTTCTTTTTTTTTTCTCTGTTCAACCTGTGCTGCTGCTTGCCGTTTCTCTGTATGGAGGGACTGCAAGACTGCTCTCCGTATATTCTCCGTGAGAGCACTATTTAAATGGTTTCAGGAGCCTGTGGAGAAGCCGTGCTAAACGGGGGCTTGAAGTTTTCAAAAATTTTGAAATAATGCATATCCATATATAGTTCATCATCTATAAACGTACATGTATCAAAAGCTGAGATGCAAAATCATCAAATTCTTATGGAAGTGTCAAAATTTAGGTGCATATGTACTAGAATATAAAAACATAGGAATTTTATTCTTAGTGCACATGCACACGAATTTTGTTGTTTTAAAATGCACATCCGGCCAAGTCCCTTGTGTAGTTGTGTCTTGGTGGACGAAACGAGCAAAGACTGTTTGAACCAACACAGCGTGTTGCGGTCATAACCAGGCACAATCATGCCATATTTTCCAGCTATATATCATAGAATTTGTCCATTTGGATAATGGCCCTATTTACCTTTTGGTAAAGCCTACTTACCAATTCCGATAATGGTCATAGGGTAGATTCGGCTGGCCCAAAAAAAAAGCGAAGTTGCCGGTTCGTATCGTACTCGTGTCAGCAGTTCTTCACCGAGTAGGATCCAAATCGAAAAGCCAACACTATACATACGTATACGCGTACGCTATGGATGCTGGAACGATAGCACATCATTGCAGCTTCGGCAGTCATCGCCGCCGCCAGTTCAAATCAACAAACGCGACGAGACGATGGCGTGCAGAGGGTGGGCCGACCTCCCGCCGGACCTCGTGGGCGATGTCATGGCGTGCCTCCCGCTCCCCGCCGACCGTGCCCGCTTCGCCGCCGTCTGCCGCGCATGGCGCTCGGCGGCGCGCCAGTTCGTGGTGAGCCGCATGCCATGGATCGTGCTCCCGAGCGGCGGCGTCTGCACCACTATCGGCCACGACGCCGCCTTCTTCCGGATCCCGGGGCTCCCCGAGAAGGCGACTTGCCTCGGTGCCACCGATGATTGGCTGGCTCTTGATTGCACCGATGATTCATGTCGGCGCACTCCGTTCTGGAATAACTATAGCCGAGACACAGGGACGTTCAAGAACGACCCTAGACCTGACGTCAAGCACAGGCACACCTACATGCTGTACAACCTTTTCTCCAAGGTCACCGTGCAACTGCTTGAGTTAGACGCCATCATCGGCCATGTCACTGAGACCTTCGAGGTCCGCAAGGTGCTCATGCGTTCTTCGGCTGACCCACATGATGTTATTGCCGTGACAACCAACCACCGTGAGTACAATGTCATCTTGTGCCGCCCTGGGAAAGGAGCGTTTGTGCTACCCTGCTACAAGGTGATTGACATCGCGTTCGTCGGAGACACACTCTACGGGATCACCAGGAATGAAGAACTCCTCGCCTTCCACCTCGGCGAGGACAAGGACGGGAGGCCAAACCTTACCAGGATCGAACGAGCCATCAGCAATCCATTGTTGGATGATCATGACTACAGTGGTGATGGAGATGTGGCGTTGAATAGCAGCGAAGAGTCGGATGACGATGAAGAGGAATCATACCAGGAGGAGGAGGAGGAGGAGGATAACGAGGAAGACGAAGAGTCGACGTCAGATGAGGAGGAAGCACCATACCAAGAGGAAGAGGGTAACAATGAGTCAGATGACGAGGAGGCAGTAAACCAAGCATGGCACGATATAGTTGATGATGGTTGCACAATCCCGAACAACGAGGAGATAGAGGGGTACGGCCAGCACAGTGATCAGGAGGAAGAAGGGCCCTATCAACCAAAGGACGTGATTTATACGGGTAGATATCTGGTGCAGTCGTGTAGCAGGGAGTTGCTCCTAGTGAGGCACCGAAGTCTAATATCTGCAGATTCCTATAGTTACACTCTCAATGTTGAGGCATTCAAGGCAGACTTGTGTGCAGGCAAGTGGGTTAGCTCTAATGGGCTAGCCAAAGGCGAGGCCCTTTTCCTTAGTCGATCGGTCAGCAAATGCACTCTTGTGTGTGGAGACATCCAAGAGGGCTTTGTGTATTATACAGCACATCTGAAGGACGTGTTCGACACAACGTCTTTGACTACTTGTCAAACGACATTTGAGTGGCCATGGCGATGTATTAAACGGGAGTCTCATAGTTTTCTAACTTGGTTTTTCCCACCTAAAGAGTTACTGGTGTAAAATTCCCTAGTGCACAAGAATCCAGTTTGTATCTTTTTCTCCCCTTATTAAAATTAGTCGTTTGGGTACAAGGAAAAGGCAGCTATGCAAATGTAAGTAGGTGTATGTTTATTTAATTAATCAGAATCAGAATGTCATCATCCGCTAGCTGTTTCCCCAGATTATTGGTCATGAGACTCCAGTGATCATTGAGCATCACCATAGTGATGACTGATGAGGGCCACTGAGCACAAACGATTGCATGCAGAATTGAAAACTTCATGCTCCTTCTTAGTCAATAAATGATTTAATGCCACTCAACTGCACGTTCTTGATTCTAGGCTTAGCCACCTTTTCATGTGTTCCTGAGCACGTTCTTGATTCTAGGCTTAGCCATCGTGTATATTTGTGTGTGATCGGTGTTCTTGAGACTACACGGAGGTCGCCGGACGTGGCTCCTCTTCTCGAGTTTGCGTGCAGAACTCCAGAGCTCATGCCACAGGATCTTTTGATGTTTCTTCATCATCGTATCTATATGCGAACTTTCGAGTGGTTACAAGAGTCTCCGTAGTGCCTACTTCCATCGTGTAAGCGAATGTTACAGGATTTAATTGCGTTTGTGCTTCTAGTGATAGATGATGTTTCTGTCGACAACAAGACGACTGTGGTGACAATCTCAAGAATTTCGCAGTCTAGCCTTCGAAGATGTTTATATGAGTAGGTGGTTTTTGCGTGCGCGTGTTCATAGGGTTGAGTGTGTATGCATTACGAGTGTTTGCATTGTAGCGTTTCCCTATTCTAACATACAGGCGTATTAGCTAGTAAATTTTAAATTCGTGATAAGGTTCTGCATCATATACAATGTATGTGGACCATGGATTTAAATTTAAATTCTTGATAAGGTTCTAGCTCGGTCGAGGCGTTTATGACTGAAGTTATGACAATGAGGGATGATCTACGTCTCATGGTGTGTGCTGCTTTGGAGTTGGTGGTCAGTCAGGAACAAGGTCAATGCCGCTGAACTAATGCCAGCAAGCCATGCAACGGTGGCATCGGTGTTGACGATGGTGCAAGACATTCTCTACCACGATCATCAGGTGAGGCCATTGGTAACCACACCCAGCTGGACGGCGCCAACTACTGGGATCCTCAAAATCAATATTGATGGTAGCTTCAAAGTTGAGTCGAAGGAGGGTGCCTGGGGTTTCACTATACGTGACCATGAGGGATCAGTTGTGGTTGCTAGTGCTAGACATCTTGGACCGGTGCACGACGCTCTGTTATCTGAGACTATGGCGTGCAAACATGCTTTGGAGGCTGCCATCCACTTTGGCATCTCGAGAGCTGTGGTTGAAACCATGTTACCCTACTAAATCATCGATCGATAATACGGTGGATCCCGGTGGAACTCGGCAACTCCGGCACCACTGAGAGTTCGCCGCCGCCGTCGCCAACAAGGCACGGTTCGTGAGTTCTGTTCGGGTTCGAGTTCCTCTCGTACCTTCTCCAACAATACAAAGGGGAGCTGCCCCGCCCGTTACATGGGCCACAAGCAAAAGACAGAAAATGGGCCAACTAATACGAATTACTCCCAATCTGGCCCAACAACTCGAGTACTTGGCCTCCTTCTCCTCTTCTCCCGAACTGCTGCTCTAGAGTCTTCAGCTTCTTCATCTTGGTTGGTGACATCCCCTCCCCCTCGAAACACGGCTTGACCCCAAGCCGGTGCTCGAGGAAACTCCTGTCTGAGAGCTTCTTCATCTTCCCAGGTGGCCAGTTGTGGAGACAGATTTGACCACTTGACGAGTACTTGAGAGACAGCTTTATCATTATGAACATGAAGTCGTCGATCCAGAAGTTTGTCTGGTACCTGAAAGGGAAGATCAGGGTTTGGTAGCTCTGGGCTGACCAATGTGTTAGAATTGATGGCCTTCTTGAGTAATGAAACATGGAAGACAGGGTGGATCTTGCACTCTGGTGGAAGCTTGAGTTTGTAAGCCACTTCATTCACTTTCACTTCAACTTGGAATGGGCCAAAGTATCTGAAGGACAATTTGTTTGATAATCTAGTTGCCAGAGTAGTTTGCACATATGGTTGGAGTTTCAAGAATACCCAATCTCCCACTTGAAAGCACCTGAATGATCTGTGCTTATCAGCAGATGACTTCATCTTCTTTTGAGCTCGGGATAAATGTTGTTTGATAAGATTGTGCATGAGATCTCAATCATGTAACCATTCATCCAACTCAGTGATATCAGTAGCTCCTGGTGGTGTGATGCCCAGTTGGGGAGGATGGTAGCCAAACATGACAAAAAATGGTGTCTTGTTCAATGAAGAGTGGTAAGATGTATTGTACCAGTATTGGGCAGAGGATAGCCAGGAAGACCACTTTGTTGGGGAAGAATGAGTAAAGCATCTCAGATAGGTTTCAAGGCACTGATTTACTCTCTCAGTCTGACCATCAGATTGGGGGTGATATGCAGTGCTCATGTGGAGTTCTATCCCAAACTTGGTAAAGAGTTGCTTCCATATTTTGCTGGTGAAGATTCTGTCTCTATCAGAGACAATAGACTGAGGTAAGCCATGAATCTTGAAAACATTGTCCATTAGCTGTAGAGCTACCTGAATAGCAGAGAAAGGATGTGACAAAGGAACAAAATGAGCATATTTGGAAAATCTATCCACCACCACCAAGATGCAATCAAATCCTTTGGATTTTGGTAGGCCTTCGATAAAGTCCATGGTGATGCACTTCCAAGCTCCAGCAGGCACATGTAGGGGAGATAATAAGCCAGGGTTAGCCACTCTCTCAGTTTTTGCTTGCTGACAAACTTGACAACCCATGATAAATTCCTTGACAGTTTGTTTAAGTCCTGGCCAAGCAAATAACTTCTTAACTCTGTGGTAATTGGCTTCTTGTCCAGAATGACCACCAGTAGCTCCTGTATGTAATGCTTGAAGAACTTGTTGTTGAATAGTGGATGCATTGCCCAACCATACTCGTGATTTATAATAGATAAGTCCTTTAATCAGTTGATAGTGGCCGTCTGGTGAGGTGATTGCTAATTGTTGCAATAATTTTGATGCTTCAGGGTCACTGAGATAAGCCTCTTGAAGTTTTTGAGCCCATGGAGAAGTGACAACTGTCACTGCAGAAAGGTCCAAAGTAGTTGCATGTGTTGTTCTGGACAGAGCATCTGCCACTCTATTCTCTCTGCCTTGTTTATAAACAATTTTGTACCTGAGTCCCATAAGCTTGGTTAAAGCTTTGTGTTGCCAAGGTGTACTGAGTCTCTGATCATCAAGATGAACCAAACTCTTTTGATCTGTTTTGATGACAAATTCATTATGTAATAGATAGGGCCTCCAATGATCCACAGCCATGAGAATGGCATAACACTCCTTTTCATATGTAGATAAGCCTTGTGCTTTGATCCCCAGTGCCTTACTAACATAGGCCAGAGGGTGGCCATTTTGTTGCAGTACTGCACCTATACCTTTCTCTGATGCATCAGTTTCAATTTCAAAAACTATGGAGAAGTTGGGTAGAGCTAACACTGGTGCAGAGATAAGATCATGTTTTAGAGTTTGAAAAGAAGACTTTGTCTCAGAAGTCCAGACATAGAGTTGGCCTTTCTTCAGAAGATTGGTTAGTGGCTTAGCTATGAGACCAAAATTTTGCACAAACTTTCTGTAGTAACCAGCCATGCCAAGAAAACTTCTGAGTTCTTTGACATTTGTGGGTGCAGGCCAATTGCTAATAATTTGCACCTTAGTTGGATCAGTAGCTACTCCTGAAGGGCTAATAACATGACCCAGGTAATTCAATTCCTGTTGAGCAAAGGAGCATTTGGACAATTTGACATAAAGATGGTGTTGCTGAAAGAGTTTGAAGACCTCTTCAATATGTTGCAGATGATCAACATAACTTGAGCTGTATATAAGGACATCATCAATGAAGACTGCAAATTTTCTCAGCACAGGTGCCAATACATGGTTCATCACACCTTGGAATGTAGCTGGACCACCAGTGACCCCATAAGGCATTACCTAGTATTCAAAATGGCCATTGTGAGTCTGGAATGCAGTCTTATGTTCCTCTCCTTCAGCCATTCTGATTTGGTGAAAACCAGAGCAAAGATCTAAGGATGTGAACCACTGAGCCCCACTCAATTCATCCAGCAATTCATCTATGATAGGAAGAGGATACTTGTTTTTGACAGTCATAGCATTTAACCTCCTGAAATCAACACAGAGTCTCCAATCACCAGTCTTCTTTTTGACCAGTAAGACTGGGGAAGAGAAAGGACTTGTGCTTGGTTTAATTAAACCCTTGTCAAGCATCTCTTTGATTTGTTTCTCAATTTCATCCTTCTGAAAAGGATTATATCTATATGGTCTTAATCTGAAAGGTGCAGACCCAGGCATTAAAGGGATCTCATGGTCACCTAGTCTTCTTGGTGGTAATCCAGGTAATGGCTGAAATAATGAGGAGTACTGTTCCACCAAGGCTTGTATCTCTGGAGGGAAAGTGGTGGTTGCTGGTTCTTCCTGCTGATTCATACTTGATCCAGACAAGGAATTGAGCTGAATGCAAAATAGGACAGAGTCTTGCTTGAGCATAGCATCTAATTGATGCATGTCAACTGAAGGGCCCACCTCAACTTTTGTTATAATGCCATGGATTTTCTTCTTTTCACCTTTGTACTTCATTTTGAACCACTTGTCTTTCTAGTGTACCTTCATTGGATTGTTTTGACTCAGCCAATCCATACCCAAAACAGCATCATAAGAATCTATTGGAAGGATCTTGAAGGTAGTTTTGAATGTGACACCCTGGATATGCCATAATTGATCAGGTAGTTCATGAGTGCAGTGCAAAAGGTGAGCATTGGCAACTCTGACTGGGACAGGTTTAGATAAAGCTCTTTTTCCTTGAAGTTTGGCAGCCATATGCTCACTGATAAAACAGTGAGTGCTTGCAGAGTCAACTAGCATGTAGGCCTCATGCTTGGAAATAAAACCTCGAAGCTTTGCAGTTTCATGGCCATCAATGCCTTTCATAGCTTGTGCAGAAATGGCTATCTCTTTGGGTGGATTAGAGGCAATGATCATACACAATTCATCTTCATCAGACTCTTCATCCTCAAAAGCAACAGATGTAGCATGGTCAGAATTATCACAGGAAAGGAATTCCCAAACCTCTTCCATAGCATGTACTGAGACTTGTTGACATGTATGTCTAGGGCTCCATTTTTCACCACATTTAAAATATAGTCCCTTGGCTCTTCTGTATTTCTTGAGTGTTGCAAGCTTGTCATCAATAGAGTTGGTAGAATGAGTTGGGGATGATTTCTTGCTTTCACCAGGACTGGAAGAATACCTTGGTTGATAACCAGCTGGAGAATGATGGTGTTTAGCATCCTCAGAAGACTTCTTATGAGAATCCCCCTTTTTCAGACTGGATGTGATGCCCAACAGAGCTTCCTCCTGCAATAGAGCCAAAGAACTCGCAGAGTCCAGGTCTTTTGGTTTGTGCATCATAACAACAGATTTGATTTCTTTCTTAAGGCCATCTACAAATCTACTGGTGATCACAGACATGGGAAACATAGGTTCATGGGCAAGGAGTTGGTGGACTAAATCAGTAAATTGTTCAATGTACTCATCAACAGTATGGGTTTGAGAAACATGGAAGAAGTGTCTAATAAGGTGATTATGCTCATCCTTATCAAACTCAGTGTACACAGCATCACAAAAGGTGGCCCAAGTCATAGAAGAAACTTTGGTTTGCACAACAGAGTACCACAATTTAGCAGAGCCTGTCAGATGCATAGTGGCATAACGAATCCACAGTCTAGGATCAACTTCATAGACATCAAAGTAAGACTCATAATCAGTAATCCACATTCTAGGGTTTTTGCCATCAAATTCAGGGAAAGCTAGATCAGGCATTGCAGGATTATGGGACAATTGAAAAGTGTGATCACCAATCCTAACACCATGAGTACGATGGAAGGATTTAGCAGGAGGAGTCTTAAGAGATGGACCTGATGTGTGATGGTGGCCAGGGGTGACGGTGTACACCACCCCATGGCCTGCCTCGCGGTGGTCAATTGACCCAGACGCCGCCCTGTGTGGGGGTAGCTCCAGATCGGCGGAGCTCGGCATCTGCGGTTGAAGAGGGGGCATACCCACTGCAACCGCTGCTGTCTCGGCGATGGAGACGCCGCTCGTCGGTAGAGGTACGACTTTGGGGAAGGGCGTTCAGCTGCTTCTCCAGGCGCTCTCCAAGCTCGATGACGGCGGACTCCAGATCGTTGACTCGGCTATCCACCGAGGGCTTCCAGAGGCTGATCTCGGACTTCAAAGCTCGCATCTCCGCCATGGAATCCTTGAATGAGGTTAGATCCTTCGAATTGGCTTCCAGCATCGCGAGGATCCAGCCGAACTGCTCCTCCGGCTTGAGCTGCGCCATTTGCTGCCGGGTGAGGTGTTGGTGTGGCGCCAGCACGAAGAAGGGGATGAAATCGGAGCGCGTGAGCGGTGGAAGTGGCTAGGGATCGAACGAATCCGATACCAGATGTTACCCTACTAAATCATCGATCGATAATATGGTGGATCCCGGTGGAACTCGGCAACTCCGGCACCGCCGAGAGTTCGCCGCCGCCGTCGCCAACAAGGCACGGTTTGTGAGTTCTGTTCGGGTTCGAGTTCCTCTCGTACCTTCTCCAACAATACAAAGGGGAGCTGCCCCGCCCGTTACATGGGCCACAAGCAAAAGACAGAAAATGGGCCAACTAATACGAATTACTCCCAATCTCGCCCAACAACTCGAGTACTTGGCCTCCTTCTCCTCTTCTCCCAAACTGCTGCTCTAGAGTCTTCAGCTTCTTCATCTTGGTTGGTGACAAACCGACTCGGCTGAGCTTAAGGAGGCCATTGATTCGGACTTGTACCAACTTGCGGTTGGAGGTGGCTTATTCGGAGAGATCATTGAGCTAGCTGTAGAGAACTTTAGCAATTATAGTATTTGTAAAATTCAAAGATGTGTAATTCGTTTGCCCACGAACTTGATAGGTTGGGTATGAGTTGTGACCCGGGTCGGTACCACTTTTGGACTGACCCCCTCCCGAAATTTGTAAAAAACTTATGTGTTCGCGATTGGGCTGAGTATCAGTTAATGAACCAAGGGCCATCAAGCCGCAGGTGTGATAGAAAAAAAAGACCATGGATATATCTTTAAATGGCAAAGCCTACTCGACAAACTTTTTTTTTTCAGAAACTTTATTCATTAGAGAACATATTTGGTAAAAGATAAAAGTTTGTCAAGCTGGCTAAGTCATATATGAAGCAACATTGTAGGCTTCTCTTATCGCAATACTCAATTTTATATATTTTTATACATGTGCTTTATTAAGAGAATCGACTTTAAAATTTTGTTTGTTATTTATCACAATTTGTTATAGGCACGTAACACGTCCGTGTCTACTGGTGGAACGGAACATGAATGAAATCTTTATTGACAACGTGTTCGAAAAAAAAGGAAAAGAAATAAAACTCCCTATATTGACGCGGGGGTTTGTGCCCGGCTTGAAGGAAATTATAAAACGGGTTGTCAAAAAAAAAAGGAAGGAAATTAAAACGGATATGCACGCGCGCGCCAGCTTTGGCCGGATCTCGCTGTCTCTGACGCTCCCCGCGAAAGTCACGGGCCTTGTTCGGCTGGCTGGTGCTGGCTGGCTGGGCTGGTTTGTTGTGAGAGAAAAGTACTGCTGGCTGGCTGGCTGGCTGGTGGCTAGGCTGATTTTACGTGAGA
>DXKC01005169.1:0-13557 GCA_031170775.1 Cymbopogon citratus
CCACTTACACGCTGCAGAAAGTTGGTTATTCTAAAATGGACCTCGCACAATAAGAGCATTTTATGCGGAACATCTGATAGGGACAAACAATATGTATATATACTTCTGGTGCTCGGAATCAAACCCGACCTTTTCTACCCCGCAAGAATTCCAACATTGAATCTTCACAACAGAAAGAGGTTTCCAATCTCACGTGCATACATACATACCTCTTGACAGCAGTTCTGGTTGACCCAACTACCTCCTCCTTCGTGACTGGCAATTGCCACACAACATCAAGCAACTCTGTCTGAAGGCCAACAAGTCAGAGTACCATCGGAGCACAACGCTGACACCTCTTTTGTTTCATTTCGAGAGATGATTAGCCCTGCTAATGGGTCGGGTTTTAACGGGTTTTTCGGGGCGGGTTTTAATACGGGTTTTATTGGACGGGTGAAAACGGGTGAGACTATGAAACGGGTCGGAACGGGTTGGGTTGACGGTAAAATGGGTCGGAACGGGTTGGGGCTCTCTGGTCGTAAATTGGCACGTACGTCTCATGTCATCTTTCGTCGTGACTATGGGTTGGGGCGGGTTGGTGTGTTAGGCCAACGGAGTGGGTCGGATCGGGTAGTAGTTAGGGCTCTTGAGATATGGGTTGGGGCGGGTTTGGAGAGGGTTCCAACCCATTAGCAGGGCTGGAGATGATGGTAGGTGGACGGACACCTCGGTTATTCTCGTGCAAGGTCAAATCACAAACTCCAGCTGGGATGCGAATTGCAAAGGACACCATGAAGTAGTCCTCAACGACATCAACTTGCCGTTGTGCCGATGATTCTGAATCGTGAGCGTCTCCAAGCGTGGTGTGCACACCAAGCACGCACCCCGTTCGCGCACCACCCATCAAAACACATGACCACCCAGCAAGCACTAGCAGTAGCAGACGTGCCATTATTTCTGTTTTTTTTCCCATTCTTTCACGCGAGATCTTTTTCCTGATTGCCAAAAAATCCCCACCACATCGGCGACACACTGCACGTGCCAGTGCCAGTGCCAGGCGGCTGTATCGATCTGGCTATCGCAAGAGGAAATTTGCGGTTGCATCGCATGGGCGCGCGGCCGGCGGAGGATCGGAAGGGCAGACGCCGAGACGCAGCACGCTGCACGCATCGGTTTCTTTCATGGGTCTCCGGCAGGTGGTGGACAGGTGGTGCCGGCCACGTCTTGTAGCGTGATCGCGTCACTTGGCACTGAGGTCGCTCCGTCCGTCCGCGGACCGTGGCACTGGCACCAGCGACATGGCGTTCGATCTCGGCCTCTACTTCTCCACGGGCGGCGGGCCCAGCCAACCGCCCGCTCCACTAGTCTAGGCAAGTTTGCGTTTGAATCCTCTCGAGTGCGTTCAGCTCTTTGCACTTGTTTTTTTTTTATCTGTGCAACAACGCTGGGTTTAAAAGATGTGACGAAATACCTTTGTTTGTATGGCTGAGTGGACACAGCAGATGACTACAAATCGAATATCTTCTTTTCCCTGCACAAACTGCTGGTCTTAGAATATTTCGTTGATGTGGAACTTTGGATGCTTTGCTTTCGTGTCCCTACCAACACCCAACGCTCTGATCCCGCTATGCGCGTTCTCAGAGCAACTTGGTTGATATGGGCATAGAACTTGGAAGACTGCTACTGATTACCAAATGCCACTACACTAATTAAGAAGAACCTCATTCTTCATGCTAACATCCTGGCGCATGACATTGATGGATCGCAAACAAAATAACATTGCAGAAACTGAAGTTCTCCCTCTCTTTTTAAATTTCCTTCCTCCAAAGGCCAAAGCATGAAACTTGAGCACATGGCTGCCACGCAACTGACCATATATAGTTCCTAGGACACAAGAATATTCCTGATAACAATAATAACCGATTAAAGTTTTGGAACGGACTCAAGCATACACACATGGCTGCCTCTGCCTGTGCCTCACGCACGCCTTCACGAGTTCACGACTTGCAACCGCCGCCCCGTGCCAAATGGGAGCTGGAGCAGTTTGGACTTCCCACGATCTTCCTCCCACCCCCTTGTGGTGTTTTTGCATAAACCCCCTCGTCTCACTCGCCGTTTTCCCAACCCGCCCTCCCCCCCTCCTCGTTTCTCTCGATCTCTCCAGCTCCCCCCTTCTCTCTCTCTCTCTCTCTCTTTCTCCCCCTTCAACTTGTCTCCAAAACCGCCAGCCGCCGGGCCCGCTCGTTCCCAGGGGTCATTCGCCGCCGCTCCTGACGGCCCTCGAGACGCCGCCCTCCTGAGGAGAGCTAACTGCCCCGCCGTGCCGAGGAGCGGGGCCTAGAATTGGCGCGCCTTCGCCGTGCCGCCTCGCCGATTCGAGCCGCCGTTCCTCGCTTGGGGCAGGCAGGGCAGGGTACCGATCCCGCGCCGGCCGCTGCGGCGGCGCGAGGCGTGAGGCGTGATGTGCGGATCGGAGCATGGACGTGATCGCGTCGTCTCCGCCCAGTAGAAGCTGCTGCGGCCTGCGGGTGGGCCTGCGGGTGTCTGCGTGGGAGGAGGGGTTGTTGTTGTTGTTGCGCGTGCTGCTGCTGCCGCCGCGGAGTTGACGATGTACATAGCGCGGGAGACTTCCAAGGTCTCGTTCGCCCTCGATTCAATTACGGAGGCGGCTTTGCTAATACCGCTTGATTTTCCGTTGATCGAGCTGTGGGGATTTATGGGTTCGTTTTTGGGCTGTGTATGTATGTAGGTATGGAGGAAGGTGACCACGGAGTTATCGGTGGAGCTGCAGCTCCTGCGCGACAAGTGGGGGCTCCTACTCGCCGGTCTGATTTTTCAGGTAGATTCTGGTCGCTGGAGGAATTAGTAGTTTCGTGCGTGCTCTGTTGTTATTAGTTTGTACTGTATCGAGTTCTGAATTATTAGGCCATATTAATATACTGCCTGTGCCTAACATAACAGGTTCCCCCATGTAGTAACTTCTCATGCATTATGTAATTGTTGCTATTTTTGCTTCTTAATTTGAGGGTATTTCTCTCTCCATATCGGGAGTGTTTATTTTTCTTCTGTTGGCATCATCGCGTCTAGTGAACCAATGTGCTATATTGCTGATGAATTATTTGTGTGATTTATATTCTTAGACTTAGATTAGATTGGGCTGCATTTATAAGCTTGTTTCATATAGTAGGGACTACAAGAGAGAAAATTGATGTCAATATTGCTCAGTATCACACATTTTCCCCTGAAGGAAAGATATATTGAAACATCTTGCCTTTCTAGTTTCCATCAACAGAAGATTGCTAAAAATCTCATGCGCTTCCAAGTTATTAGTATTTAGTAGCATAATATATATGCATGTTAATATACCAGAAAATGGTATGGCTAAAAATTGCGCGGTTAAGCACTTCATTCAAGTCTTTGTCGGTCACTATATTGTGTTGTGGAGCCAAACAATGGAATCACCCCTATACTTCCCCTGCATTGGTGTATCTGCACTTGTCTTCCATTTGTGGACATGTTAAATCTGTTCGTTCTGTTGCCAATATTAACTTTTGTACTCTTTTTGCCGACATGCATCTGTTTCATTGTAGCAGCACTAATTTAGATTCTCCTTTTGTCTCAGAAGCCATCATGTTTTATGTAACAAACAGTCTTGCTCTATGTTATTGTGAATTTATCCTTGGCCTTAACTTATTATTTGAGTGCATTAGTCAAATTCTCCTTCAGTCTAGTGATGTTGTACTTCCGTATCAACAAGCTGCATAAGTATGTGAGAATCTATCAGTGCCTTTTTTGACCCTGATTAAGCATTGCGTATCTCTTAGCACCCCATTTTTTGTTGCCAGCTTTGGTTCAACGTTAGTTATCGATGATCCAAGGATTTGATCTGCTGTTTTACACATTACTGAAATAACGTTTGAAAAACAATCAGCAATCAAAATATCACCAAGCGATCTTGTTCTTGACTTCTGCTGTTTGACAATCGGCAATCAAAAGTCTAAATGGTTAGTGTAGTTATATACACAGGGTGATTATTTTTTATTAAACAATACACAGGGTGATTATTACTTTACTTCATGTTTTTATAACTCTGCAGGTTGTCTTTTCCTGATATGATAAAAGTATTCTATTCCTCATTTTTTTGTTTGTGTGTGTTTAGCTATCTAGGATTACTTATTCATCTATGTTTCTCAGTTGATTAATGGATTACTGTGGAGATTCATATACAATGATTTTGCCTATAAATAGTATATTCATGGATTGGCTGCTCGAGGAGTGCATTATTTGCATCGACCTGGACCACTGCTCCAGGACTTGGGATTTATGGCCCTTCCAGTAAGTGAATTACTCATTTCTTTTTCTATCAGTTAGAGCAGTTAGTAGGAACTCACTAACCAGTGCGGCACTATTGAATCTTTTTATTAGGAGCTCGGGCAAGACAAAGGTTATCTTAGTGAGAGTATATTTTCATCCATCTTCATCTCCTTTGTGTTGGTAGGTAACTCTTGCTGTTTTTCTACTTGATTGCTCCTGTTAGTCTTTTACTCTGTTTACCCTTCTTGTATGCATGTGTTCTCATGTGTTTGTTTTCTCACCTGTTAAGATAGTGGCTCAAACTAAATATGAACTGTAAAGCCAACACTGGTGGCATGTTGTATGTACTAAAAATTTAGCTCTGAGATTAATCTTGTTTTCCATAGGAATTACACAGTTGATTGTTGTCATGATTTTCTTTAACTGAAAACTGATTGTATTATATTAGTGTTGTCCTCCATGTGATATCTGGTAATTCAGTATTTTGAGTAATGGATCTCATTGAAATTTCTTTTTATTGGTTGTGATTCCTTGAATTTAACATCTTTAATATCAGTAAAACTCAAGAATATATCATAAAAAATGTTTGCTGGAAACATGAACTTAACCGTTGTTCATACTTCATAGTATCATTTTATTTGACATTCTTTTGATTACGAGATATGTAATTCTTCCTTTCTTTTGTGCACTTTCTGTGACTTTAAACAATCTATACCATACCAAGCTTGATCTTACAACATGATTATCTTTATGTGCAGTGGACTTTCCATCCTTTTATTTATCATAGCAAACGTTTCTATACTGTGCTAATCTGGCGCAGGGTGCTTGCCTTTTTAGTTGTAAGTATATTGTTCCTAGTTTTCATCTATATGTTTCTTATGTTTGCCCTGAAATACTTACTGTATTTCATATTATTTCTATCCAGGCTTCACAATTTTTAAGGATTATTACATTCTATTCAACCCAGCTCCCAGGTCCAAATTATCACTGTCGAGAGGTAACCTTTTCGTTTGATATCATGTTCTGTTCTGGATTGCAGCTTGTGAACACATGGCACTCTGTCACATATGAAGTCATATAGCATTGTCTCTGTAGGGCTCAAATCTGGCAACTCTTCCACCACCCAATAGTGTACTTGAAGTGCTGTTGATTAACTGTAAGTTTATTTTGTTGTTGGCAGATTCCATTGAATTCTATCTGATAAACCTGCACTTTGAATTGCCCTTTGCAGTTCCTCGTGGAGTACTTTTTGGTTGTGGTGATTTGATATTTTCATCTCACATGATTTTCACACTGGTTTTCGTTCGAACTTACCACAAATATGGCACGAAAAGGTAATTATGTTTTACACTTTCTTTTTGTTTGAACCCTATCAAGTTCTGAGTTCTGACTGTCTCCTGTGGTTATTCGTGAAATGGAGCTGTAACTTTGTATATTGTATTCAGGTTTATTAAGTTCCTTGCTTGGTTCATGGCTATAATTCAGAGTCTCCTTATAATTGCTTCTCGCAAGCACTACTCTGTTGATGTTGTTGTTGCTTGGTATGTTAACTTCTATCTCACTTATCTGTTCTTTGGGTATTGCCTTTCTGTTAAACAGTTCTTCTTTTTCATAATGCAGGTATACTGTAAACTTAGTAGTATTCTTTGTTGACAACAAGCTGCCAGGTACTGGTTTATGTCATATCAGAACCTATGATTTATGCGCACTTGGTAGGTACTTTTTTATCAGGGCGTGCTATCAATTCTGCAGAAATGCCGGATCGGACGATTGGGCTACCTTTGCTTCCATTAAGCTCCAAAGAAAAAGAGGGCAGGCAGAAGGAGGAGAAAGACAGTAAGCTGAAGGATGAGTTCCACAAGTTACTGAATGGGAACCATGTGGATCCTACTGATCGGGTAATGTAGATATTATATACTGACAACCCTTTAGCAGGCAACCCTATCCATCCTATCTGGATCCGCATAGCCATCTCTGTCACAACTGCTTCAGAACGCTAATTGTTGAGCTTTGTTTGCTCACTAATTACCCCTTTTCAAGGATCTACATTAGTCTAATTATTACTTCCAAATCTATGGTGAATCTCTTCCATCTAGGCATTGTTGTTGCCTCTATGTGTTGTGCTGTGACTGCTTTCTTATCTTGGCCCAGAATGGTGTACTTAACCTAACATGACTGTTCCTGGCTTTCAGCGACAGCGGGCACAGATGAACGGGAGGCACGACGAAGACATCAATCACGCGCTCTCCGAGGCCACTGCCAATGGCACGTAGGACCGGCGGCATCTGCTTTTCGCCGGGAGCTTTGTCCTTGGCGCTCGGAGGAGAATCCTCGCGGGGGCCGAGAAAAACTGCCCGGTGCCGTCCGCCGCCTGTTGTCCTGAAGCCGTCCGAGATTCCAGCAGTCCAGCCGCAGCGTTCGCAAGCAATCTTCCTGAAACTGCCGTCGCGTCGCGTCGCGTCGCGTTGCGTTGCGCAGCGTTGCGCAAGAATCAGAATCTCGTGGCGTTCCTCGGTACAGTTTTGCATCATACTCCATTGCAATGACATTTCTCAGGATGGCACAGGGGGAAAATTAATCTTGTTGTACATATTGATCCGCTAAAAACATGCGTGCGTTCACCGTTGGTCCCGTGATGAATCGATGATGCTTAGTCGATGGCTGGAGCCTGAAGTGTGCAGGTTGGTGTTGCTTCGTGACAACGCACTCATACTGTTCTTTCATGCGGCACTGAATGGTCTGAGCAGTCCACGAGACGTCACGTTGGGCCAAGCGACAGCGTGGGAAGCGCTGCACGTGCGTTCTGTTGCGTCGCGTACACGGCGGAGCTGGGACGGCGAGCATGCGTCGAGAGGAGCATGTGGTGAGTGCGGAGGTGCTTGTGCGTGGTCTGGTCTGTGGCAGCTGCGAAAGCCGTGCGTAGCGTGCCTTCGCGCCCATCGAGTGCGGCGGAGGGATTGCCTGTTTCGGTGTTAACTGTGCGATAAATTTTCAAAATATTTTTCATGTTCGCTTTAGTGAAACGGTGTTATAGAAGTTCTCGAATGTACTAATGGGAACATCAAGATTCAGATGATTTTCGCTGTGACGCGTCGTGGGCAGCATTGAATCTGTGTTCACGGCGGTGCTCCAACACAACTGTTCAGGCGATCGATTAACCTTCGTTGGCAGATGTATCCTTCACAGACCGCAGCATTTACCGTGAGTGAAGCAGTGCTGCATTCAACTCGTTGCACGGGACCAGCATAGGACCACGAGTCCATAGACAGCGGAAAAAGAAAAGCAAAAGATAACGCTCAGTTGAGCATTTCATATTTTGTTTATTTATAACTGTTCTGCATTTCGTTTGAGTCACAACGCAAGGATTCCATGGACTTCTCCAGTGAGCCGGATTCCATGGACTTCTCCAGTGAGCCTAGGACTCCGGATTGGGTTTAGGTTCGGGAAAATTTAGAATGAGTTTTCATCAAAAAAAAAAAATAGAATGAGTTGCTCTTAGGTAGTTTTTGGTTTGATTTCTGGATGGAGGATCGAATGCTCCTATCCTAGTTTTGGTCATGGGATTAGTCTATTTCTTTTTAGTTGAAAAAAGAGTATTGTTTGTGTTTTTATCTTTGGTTTTTACACAAAACTAGAGACGGGATGGTGACCCCACCTGCTTAGCCTATGTCATATCTTTCTCCTTCGTCCCCGGGCCAGACGCCGTTGCCGCTCATCTCCTCCTTATGTCTAGTATCCTCCCCAGGTTCGCCCCAAGCTGAAGTTAACCTGAAGCACTACCTTTCTCGCCAAGGCTCAAGAGTCAAGATCCATTAAGAGTACCAATTCTAGTCTAAAAAAAAAAAGGTACCAATTCTCCACTCTGAAGTCTGAACCGGCAGTCTTAAACTAAGCAGTAAGCACACAATTAGGAGCCTCCAACAAAAACTCCGCCAAGGTCACGCAGTCCTTACCGAGACGTTTACGAAAGTCCAAGTGTCCTGTTAGAGAAAATAGGAATAGTCACATTATCTACCCACATGAGGTGTTAGTCTTATATGCTCTAATATAATCAGCCCATGAGATCTAATGCAATACAATCTAACATTTCACCAATTCTATTTTTCTTCATTCTACAGATGAGCCAATGCAATCCAATCCAATATTCGAGATATTAGAGTAAATAGGAATAATACCACATTGCCCACTCACGTGAGATGTTAGTCCTATGTACTCTATATAATCAGCCCATGAAACACAATCCAATCCAATCCAATCCAATCCAATATTCTATCAATTCTATTTCTGCTTCATGTCCAACCTTCTTTCAAACTCTATCTAAGAGCACAAAGTTGCACTCCTCTCGACTTGAATTGTCCTCAAACCCTTCACAAAGCTTTCCTTTATGTGTGTACATAGAGCACAAAGATGCACTCCTTGACTTGAATTGTCCTCAAGCCCTTCTCAAAACCTTCCATTATGTAAGATGCACTCCTCTTGACTTGAATTGTCAAGTCCTTCTCAAAGCCTTCTATATGTAAGATGCACTCACTTGAATTGTCCTCAAAACCCTTCACAAAGCCTTCCATTATGTGTTTACCGATTTGGGGTAGATGCACTCTTGAGTTGTCTTCAAACTCTCCTTGAATTTTTTTTGGTTTGTATTTTTTTTAAATGGGGCCAACAAAAGCCATGGTTCTATGTGCCAAGACATAAAGAACCCTCCATATGGATGGGTGCGGTCATGTGGTTGTCTTCGTCGGTCATGTGGTTGTCTTCGTCCTTCCAAAAGGAAGAGGCTAGACAGGACCACCTTTTCGTTGGGAAAACCAAACAGAGAATCATGGAAACCAATATTGAAAGCTAGTAATCCTCTATGAAGCACAGTTTTGTTAAAAAAAATACTTCAAGCGGACCGAGTTTAGTGCTGTCAAGTGTCGTGTCGATGACCCAATCAGACCGAGGCGTCGATGTCCCAATCCGACCAAACAAGAAAGGCGCTAGTTGTGGCGCGAGTTGTTGAGTAGAGTTGAGTTGCGCTCTTTATGATGCAAGTTGAGTTTGACTTGATCCTTGGTGCACAGTTGGAGTAGGGTACCCTCCACAATTGTACGTGGTTTTCGCTCAGTTTTCACTTAAAAAAACTGAGCAGGGCGCTTGCCTTTTTTTTTATTCATCTAATAGAAATTGCGGCAAAGCTTTTGCCGTCCTCTTGGAAAAAAAGCGCGTCCGCAAGTGTTACGATTGCTGCCGAAGAAAAACTCATTGCTCTACAGTGACATACGGTAGTACACTTCAAATTCAAATACATCCATCCGCACGTAATTGCACTTGCAAGCCGCGTTTACGCCTCGATCGTGCATTTATAATCGGGTCCGCAAGAAGGGACGTATCCCGTGAATCAGATAGATCAGGTCTTTTATGGTACTACGCCCGTGCAAATTTATTGTGCTCTTCTGCCTCTCTGCAACGCTGATAAGTGATAACTGCAGAGGCTCCCAGAATTCTGTGGCATATCGAGCTCAGCTCAGGAAAAAGAAGGATCATGTCACTGCTCACCCTCTGTCTGCACTTGCCACCACGAAAGAAACCAAACTAAAAAGACAACAGCAACATGACTATATGAGAGAGGAGACATCCTAATCCGCTGTGCACAGAAAACCTCAGGATGGATCCGGCAAGCATCAACGAAAAACGCAATACCAATGTGCACACAGAAGCAGTAGCATTTGACAACCTTTTCTTTATTGCTTCCAAAGACATGCTTCAAGGCACTAGATTTATCTTTACGACACAAAGTAACCGGCTCAGCATTCACAGGGATTAGAAGCATAGGAACAAAGCGTGATCAGAGAGGAATCCTCACATGATCATACCAAATCAACACGCAGAACGACAAAAACCGGAAATGACTAGACTAATAACAACCCTCTTCTCCACAGACGATGATAACACCAACAACCACGAAGCAACAGATCTTCTATTCCTTGCTTTCAACTACATCTAGATTGGCAGAGAGACGCGCTCAATCATGTTCCCTTTCTCGCGGGATCATCGTCTCTGATCTTTACCTCTTTACCAACACAAAGGCATTCATCATCATAAATAAATGCGCTATCATCATCCCCACCATCTACTCCTTCTTGTACCATCTTCAAACTTTTGCTTCAACCCAGCCTGTTCTTTCAGATTTGCTACATCTTACCGACATGTTTGGAGTAATGGCTTTGGAGCTTTTTATTCAAGACCATGTGCACCAAGAACTTAATTAGCCAGGCACATTGAAGTGGAAGAGCCAAGAGATGACGAAGGCAAACACCATGCAAGCAAGAAGGAAGTTGAGGAACCGATGCCCTTGCCAGAACCTCCGGGTTTCAGCCGGTGGTGCTTGCACAGCAGTTATGTTGTTTGTTTCACTCCACTGATCACTGAACTCTGGATCCCCCAAAACTACTACATTGGTTGCAGTTGAGCTACATATCTCACAGATCCTACAGCAAAGAACAAGGGATACATTTTAGTTCATATACACTATCAAATTGCATATAAATCCTAAGTGCAAGTAGCTTGGCCTCGAAGAAAAATAGAAGAACTATAGAGGTCCTTCAATTTTATTTTTACTTTTCACAACAGACGGGTAACAAATCGATGTCTCTAAGCAAATAGTAAAAGAGAACAAGGTACCAAATGAAAGGTATTAAATTAAAAAGAAAGCTGTGGCAACAAGTAAGAGCTGTACTACTCTGAATGGGTTTCAGCCACATTGCTTTGAAATAAATCTATGCTCCAAATGGATGGACCGACAAAAGTAGTGTTTTATGTTCTACACAACAAGCATAGCCATCTGTGCATGTATTATTTGGATGTTTGCCTAATTTGCATGTTATCAATTCAGAGCACTTTTTTTTTGACAAAGTGGCATAAAACATGAACAATAGACTGACTGTTGTATTTATTTGATATTCTGTGACAAAATAAATGTAGACAATAAAAAAGTGCTAGCTGCGTTCATTTACTCTTTTTGTTAACACAGTTCCTGTCCTTAATTGTGATTGCTGATTCAAATTAAAACTACCAGTATGTGTTACAAGTTTTTACTAATAACCAAAAACAAACACATCTTACCTGTTTTAAGATTTCTAACTAATATATATAGAGAAATTTAGCAGCCAAACTGAACTGCTAGGGAAACCCTTGATGTGATCAGTTTGTAATTCCTAAGCCCCAATATTGTTGGCAGTTCTTGTTTGCGATCTAGAGATAGCAAGTACTCCTTTTCTTCAGCAGTACAAAGTTCAATAAACCACCATCAATCTACTGAGCAATAGAGAATTCCAATGTGCGCGAAATACATAATCAAAGCCGCTCTTATCTAGAAATATTTACACCTACTTCCTGTAAGGGAAACACTTATCAATGAGATTTAAGTGCAACGCTTTATGATTGCTGACTGCTGCCCACAACAATTTCATGAAAGCATATACCTGGAAAGTGACACAACTACACTACCCCCTATGCCACCAAACAAGAACCCATGTCACAAGTACTCAAATCAGACCACGTCAATCTATCAAGAACACACTTGGTCAATACAACACTCCATAAGCTCTACAAAATTTTAATGGAAAAACAGAGCAAACAGATAATGCACACAATCTGTGAGAAAGCAGACTGAAAGAACATATGTTAACTTTATCCTCTTCAACAACTCAACATTCCGGAACCCTACAAGCCTACCAATTAATCATTTATTTTGCCTTTTCCTCCCCATCTGCTGCCTTTACCTTTGGCCGCCACCTAAAGCGAACGAAAACAACCGCCACCTGCTAAGATTCCTTAACCATGTGTTCATGCACCACCAAATGCATTACCTTTCAGATAAAACCCATATCTGCAGTTAGTAAACCCCGAAATTCTGTGTCGCGTTCGTAGGGTGTAGCCCAGCAGGGCGAGCCAGCGTTGGTTAGCGTGTGTTTAATGTCTTAATTGCGTCTGCATTGTGTATCTCCTAATTAAAATTTAGGAGGGCAGTTTCAGAAAGAAAAATGGCGAGTTTGCACATTGCTCCTAATGAACTAATTGAATTGGACTGAATGTCTGAATCGCCAAGAGTTCCATGGAGTGGGACTTACTTGTTGCCTCTGATCTTGAACCAGGTGTCGGCGCACTGCCTGTGGGCGTAGGATAAGTCCCCCTTGCAGGAGCAGCCGAGCGTGATGCCGGCGCCGGACTCAGCCGCCGTGCTCTCGAGCCCAAGGTGGCAAATGCGGCAGTTCTGCTCGGCCTTCTCAGGGCTGGCCTTGATGATCTCGCTCAGTCCGGCCTCCAGGTCAACGTCGTCCAGCGAGCCCACTGACACGCACGACGACTTCCTGCAGTGTGCTCTGGCGGCCTCGGCCTCGGCGTCGGCGCCGACGGAGCTCGCGCGGGCGGAGGCGCACTGCGAGATGCAGTCCTCGTAGTAGGCGGTGGAGTCCTGGCGCGAGTGCGACGCCCACGACCGGTCCTCGGCGTCTGAGAAGTACTGGGTCTCTACCTCGTCGCCGTCGTCGCCGTCCGCAAACTCCGGCGCGTCACGCCGGAGCTCGCCGCGCTCGAGGTCTTCTCCTTCGGCGTCAGGGTGGTCCATGGACGAATGCTCTCCGCTGCCCACCATCTCGGTGAAACAATCTACTCCGACCTGAACACGAAAGCCAGAACAAATTAATTAATCTGGTGCTTCCCAAGATCAAAACCCCAGCACATCAAGAACAGAGATTTATTTACCAAGAAAACATCCGCCGCCGCCGCACCACTCTCTCGGCTCTCCAAATCTCGGCTCTCTCGTCCAAGAATCAAGAACGAACCAAGACGGGCAAAAGAAAGGCGGGCAATGCGATCGCGAATGGAACGGAACCCACTAACTAATGCGGTAGTGGACGACGGCTCCTCGAGGGGTGGGGTTCCCGTGAGGTTTCTTGGTCCATGGCCGCAAGAAGACAAGGAGAAACCGGGGGAGGGAGAACGGATTATATGTGCTGCACACACACAGTGGAGGGGGGAAAAGAAGAGCGAGAAAGAGAAAGAAAAGCCTGTGCTTGCCGGGAGGAGAGGAGACTTGCCGGGAGGAGAGGAGAGGATGGTGGTAGTGTGAGAGCAGGAGGTTGAGCTCTCAAGCCTCAACAACATCTTATGGCCATTGTTGTAAAAAAAAAAAACATATTATGGCCATGACCACGGCCCACCCATGGGTCAAGGATGGACAGAGTGTAGCTCAAGATTGCTTCCTGTGATCTGTCATCTGTG
>DXKC01005171.1:0-11696 GCA_031170775.1 Cymbopogon citratus
CTCCGCTTTGACCTGTGCCAAGCTTTATATTGCACGAATTCTAAGTCTCCATGGAGTGCCCAAGACTATCACTTCAGATAGAGGTCCACAGTTTGTCTTCAAATTTTGGAAACATCTACACAAGTCAATGGGTACTAAGTTGTTACACAGTACGGCCTATCATCCACAGACTGGAGGACAGACAGAAAGGGTAAATCAAATACTTGAAGGTATGTTGAGATCTTGTGTTCTCAATTATCCAGACAAATGGGATGATTGTTTACCTTTGGCGGAATTCTCACTACAAGAATTGTGCCATCTTTTGACATTTGATATATGTCATAATACATGCAAAATAAGTCACAAATTACTGTTTATGACATCAAGTTGACGAAAATCAAATGTCAAAAGATGCGCGTCTATAATGATAACTTGTGATATTTAAGTGTTTATGTCATAAAACTATGACATTGATTTTGAATGTCACAACCGTTTATAACATCTGATTTGGCGTCACAAGTTCTTAGATCTTGTCACATGTGCTCATTGATTTGGTCTGATCCATACCATCACATATACCCCACATATCAACACAAAGAATCGACATTAACATATATGTAGGCCCATTCCATTCATGTAACACCCTAAAATTTGCAATTTTTGAAAATAGAGTTATAATATTTTAATTAAGAAATTTGGTGCTCATAAAACATAGGAAAATTATATTTTTGATTTAAACTAAAATTTATCTTAGGGTGTATTGATCAACATCTTTGTGCATACATGCTGGTGCATTGAATTTCTTATACTATGTGGCTTTGTCGCAAATTCAAATTGATTTAAAATCCCTTTCAAAAATGGTTTTGGATTTTATTTGGAAAGCTTTGAAAAAGGATTCAGGAAAGAAAAAGAAAAGAGCTTCTATTCTCTCTCCATACTCGTTCTGATCTCAGGCTGATGGTCTTTCTTCTCACTCGGCCCAGCACAGCAAGCCTTTCGGCCGATCGCTCGTTTCCTGGCCGAGGCAGGCAAGTCGGTTTTCAGCTGCCCCGCTTCTTTTCTCTCTTCGATTCGCTGACAACCTTGGCTCTGGTCAGCGTCATTATCTTCCTTCTGTTCATGCACTCGACGGACTCTGTCCGTGCCGCTGCCGGTCGAGTCCGACGTGACTTCGCGTGCTCGCGATTTTGGCGTGAGTCCCATGCAAACCTGCCCTATATAAGCTGAGTGGGTGCGCCGTCTCCCCGTCAAGCCAAGTCGCGCTGCCTACCGCAAACCCTAGCGCAGCCGTTGCCTCTGCCGAAAGCACGCACGTAGCTTCGCCTCCATCTGATCTCGCAAAATCGTCGCCGCGGAACCACTCTGCCGCTGCTGCCTTCTTCACGTCCAGGCAGCCATGCAAGACGATCAATGCTTTCCCCAGGATTTGCATCTCGACGAGCTCAGAAGCATACCCGTCGTTGTTGTCGATGTTGTCTGCCAAAGCTCTCCGTCCTCTGCTACCTGCTATCAATCCACGGTAAAGAGAGCAGGAGGAGTTTTCTACGTGAAGCACCGTCATCTTCTCCAGATAGAGCAAGTCAACACAGATCTTTGCCGGATGATAGATTGATAGGGTTAGCATCTACCGAACTCTATCTGCTTGTTCTCGATTTGTTCATGGATGCATGCCTTGTGGACTCCGTATGTGAAACTCCATCGCCGATGATCATGGCCTCCATGTGAGCTGACTTTGCCTTGTTCCTAGATGACGTCAATTCTAGCTTTTGCTGACATCCCAACTTGTTTATGCCCGTTTTCTTTCATCAAAATAATTCTAGCAATACAATGCAAATACGTATACATCTACAATCATCCAGAGCCATCCGTTTTCACAACGACACTCTAGATTACATGGCAATCTTTTTCAAGAGCTCCTACACTTGTACATCTTTCTGTCCCAAGTCCTTGATTCGATGAAACTCAGGTTTCATTTATTTTAATTTCAAAATCAGCTCTCAGTATTTACAGCTTTGCCACTGATTTTTGTTTTAGCCATAAAATCTCTGTTTTAACTCTGATTTGATCCATTCAAGTTGCGTTAGATTCGTAATTTCGTAATCTGCGTGCTAGTGTCACTGCTAATACTGTTTCTCACTTTCAAAATTTGAATTTAGATTTAATCTATTATTTTATTGAAGAGAAACTTGTTTAATCCATAACTTTGTCGTTCTAGATCCGATTAGAGTGATTCTCGCGTGTGTGTGATCATAGTGATGTGTAGGTTAGTTTTATAAGCTTTTCCAAACTATTTTACCTCTGTTGGTGTATTGTTCTAATATAGTTCTATTGTTTGCCTCGTGTATGATTGCAAGTATGTTGGTGTGGTGTTCTACGATCATGTCGAGTCGGTGAGATTTGCGTTGGTGATCTAGAAGAAGTCAGAGATCAATCAAATTTATTTGAAGTATTTGAAGTTGAAGAAGGATCTAAGTTTAAGGCAAGTATAGCATGGGATCATCCTTGTTTCCTATTCACTTTAATCACTATATTCATATTGCATGTGTCTAATCTTGTGAACCATAAGGATTACATAGCACTTGTACTTTATCCCTTGTTACCTATGGGTTTATTGCATATGGGTATTTTCTGCTAGTGCTCAACAAGATTATATATGACCTGAACACTGACTAATGGACTATGCAATGATGATTAAAAGATGTTTTCAAACAAGGACTTGTTCTGTCAGCAAAATCTAGGATTGACAGTACAACTGGGGGAGGCTAAATGGCTCTTGCTTTAGTTTGCTTAAGAAACCTTTTCTAGCTTGTTCAGAGATATGCCGTACGGGTATAGGTCTGCTGCTGTCCCGATGCAAGAGTATAGGCTGCGGTTGTGTACCTTGCAGGAAGAGGGGTTCTATGCTTGTACTGATAGCGTCCCTAACTTGTTAGATGAACTTTTAGGTGGCTTTATATGGTTTCAGGTGTATGGGAGTAATTAACCCATGCATTTGGAGATCATGACCAACAGTAAAAGTGTACAACCTCTACAGAGTGTAAAACTGATATATCAGCCGTGTTCACGGTCATGAACGGCCTAGAAAACTCATAGAAAAGCATTGTCCTTGATAAAACTTGATATAAGAAAGTGATGTTTTCTAAAGAACTTGTGGTTTGGGTTATGCACAACTTTATGCTTAACATGCCATGATATAACTAAAAGCTCACTGCAGTATAACCAGTGTCTACCTTTTGAGCTTCATAACCCCATGTTATATTTGTTGAGTACGACACGTACTTACGCTTGTTTTACATTCAATACTTGGAAAATCTCAGATGGGTAACAGATGAAGGCTGGACTGAGAATTATCGTGATGAGTATTAGGCTTGGAGTCAACCAGTCGACCAGTTGACGTTTCAGAAGTTATCTAGAGAGTTATCTTTCATTTTCCGCTAAAGCTGTGTAATAGACTAAGTTTTGAGTATTCATTCGTTATGTAATAAGCACTTTGTGATGGTACTATTTATAATTTGTCAGCTTATATGTGCAACCGTTTTAGGGTGCATATGAGACCTTTTATATATCCTATTTTGTTTCCTTAGAAATATGGGTGTGACAATTCATAAGTAAAACAATTGGTTCAAAAATCATGCATTAACGTATTTAGTACATTCATCACGAACGAGTGACCTTAGTCTGTCTCAAATAGAATAGACAGATGGAAATACTCTATCTCATGAGTAACCTTAGTCACTAAACCGGCCAATAGCTCAACCATGCTGGCAGCTAGTTTTTCTTGATGTCAGGAGCATGAATGGATGACTTAGGTTGCTGGAATTTGTTGAGTCTATAGATCACATGAGAAACAAACATCACTTGTTGAAACAAATAAAGAAGTCATAAAGGGACTTCATGTGCGTAAAGTTTGTGCAACAAATGTTGAGTTACAATAATCTATGCATATATATATGATCTGTCTACACTAACATAATGCATGCTTTGACCACCACTACAGACTCATAAACCCATATAATACAGCTTAAATTTTTTTCTCAGATGTAAGAGGCTGTACCAAACACCACCACCCAAAACTTAAATTGAGTGACAACACCTACACAAAATAGTAGGCAAACTCAACTTTAAACCCATAAACCCATATAAAATATCACATACCTATAGGTATAAAGGCGCAATCTGATATCCTTTTCTTGATTGTATGAATACTTTTACCCTGTCCACTTCTAAGAAACATTCCTGAACTTGGCTGCACCCTGCATAGCACCACCAAGCATATGAGATTGACTAAGAATAGTGCAAGTGAATGACCTTTCTTTTTACAGCCATATAGATTTTATAGTTGGCTACAATAAAAAAACAACCATTGCTATGTTATCATGAACTATATATAAAACCAAGGTGTGTATTAAGTATACTATATAATGGATTCCAACAACTCATGGTATATATGGAGCTATTGACACCAAATATTGCATTTTCTAAGTCTTTTTAAGCCTGTTTTTTTAGGCTGAAAGCATTCCTTTTGTTTATACTAGTGCATGACAGTCTTGTATGGTCAAAATATCTATACTTAGGCTGTTGAGATCTAAACCAGAGCACATTACTACACATGCTTTCTGAAAAGTATATTACTTTTTCTACAATTCTAAACTCAGATTGCCTCTAGATTGAACTCACAGAAAGTTTTGCTGCTAGTTGCATATCGGTTAAATTTACCTGAACAACTGTTAGCTGTGCATAATGTGTTCCATGTATCACAATTGAAGATATGCCTTCGAGTACCTGATCAAGTCATAGATGTGGAGGGAGTTCAGATAGAACCTGATCTGACTTATTCTGAGTACCCAATCAGAGTGTTGGACCAGAAAGACCGAGTTACTCGAAGACGGACAATCAAGTATTACAAAGTGCAATGGAACCAACATTCTGAAGAAGAAGCTACTTGGGAGTCCAAAGATTATTTGCTAGAACATTTTCTAGAGTTTCTCGCTTCTATATAGTTGTAACTTATCCTTTTTGAACAATGTAATATAAAACCCTTTAGTTGCTTTATGGAAAGGTTTGGAATGTGTTTGCTGACATGTTTCCTTTTCCATTACTTGGCCCTAGGCATTAAATCTCGGGACGAGATTTCTTTAAGGGAAAGGAGCTGTAACACCTTTGGTGTTAACCAACTAAAACATGCCATGTCATCATATGCATTACCTGAAATCATGATTAGAAAACTAAAAATGCATCCACTAAAAGTAATTTTTATTCATCGGTGGAATGTGTTTTAATTATATAGGTGTGATATGGTTAAATTTTGTTTTGGAATGTTTGATTGATCTCTAGTTAGTCACTTTAGATGTTAGAATTCAAATTTTGTTTGAATATAAAAGAAAAGGCTTTAAAATTCTATTTTTCTATCTATCCCCTTTCCTATAATTCAAAATATAAGCATAATTTGACTATGGTCCAAAAAGCAACTTTCTTGCTCTCTTTGAGATGAACAAGTTTGGTATACAAAGTTTTTCAAGTTTCCATATAAAATTTAAAGTAATTTCAAATTGATTCAAATCTCAAATGCCTCTCCTATTCACAATTTCAAAATAGAGGCATAATTTCAAAATGTTTTCTATACCAAAAATGAAGGTCTTAAAAAGTTAGGAAAACTTTATTTTTAGGGAATTTAAAGTTCTTATATGAATTTGGGAGAAATTCAAAAGGGATAAATTAGGGTTTTCATATTTTCAAATTTGAATTTAAATTTCAAAAACTAAGTAGAATTTTTGAAATACTTCTTTAAGGAAAGTTGTTCATATCAATATTTGGAGTAACTTTTATTTTTGGACATTTTTAAGTTGTTATATAAAATTTGGAGCAATTTGGGATTTGAATGCAGTGGCAATTTGGTAATTAGTGTCAAATCGACTAGCAACAGGGGAGAACTCCACCGGCGACACGCCACCTCGCCGCCGGTGGCTTCTACCACCATCCCGTCGCCGCCCTCGCCACCTCGCGTTTCTGGAGGACTCTTCGGACCCCGTGGCTCCTCCTTACTCGCCCTCGCCTTCTATTTAAGCCGCATCGGCCGCCGTGGAAGCCTTTCTTCTTCCCCTCTGCCTCCAACGCTGCCTCTGCTTCGCCGCTCGCCGCCGCCATTGTTGAGCTAGCTTTGCTCAAATCAACCACCTCACGAGCTTCGCAACTTCGTTGCGGACCTCTTGAGCCCACTCGCACCTCATCTTCTCCAGGTCCGGCCGCCACGCCGCCGCGATCGATTCTTCATCAATCTCCGCCACTGGTGGGCTCTAGCTTGCACTTCCTCACTCCTTGGTTTCCTCTTGCCACGATGAACCTCATGCACATGATAGTTCTTGCAGCCAAAGTCGAGATGCGCCGGAACGTGGAATTCTTCGTCGGAGCACGCCGCCACCATAACCGCCACCGTCAAGACCCCTCCTCTGGACCTTCTCTTTCCGAACCAGCGCGAGCACGGTGCTTGGGGTGAGTCTCTAGAACTCCCCATCTCCTTGATTTAGCCTATGCTATGCCAAGTTCACTGGAACACTTGACGCCGGTGAGCATCGTCTTGCGGCTCCGCCGCGGGCAATGCTGAGCTCCTTGGGAGCTCAATTTTCTCCAATAAACAATTGTGTTAGAATCACAGGAGCGATGTGCGTTCTTGGTGTGCTTAGTTTCGTCGGAGAAGCTCTGGTGAGCCCCAAGCACTCGCTACCGCGCCGCCGGGCCGCCATGGCCGCCGGCGAGCACGCTACTGGGCCATATAAGCCCGTCTTTTAGGTCTAGTTGATGCGCGCTGTCTCGGGGAAGGTGTAGGAGTCGCCCGCGTCGCCTTTGGCCTCATCGCCGGCGAGCTCATGCACATATAAGCCCGTCGCAGCCCAGCCGATGGCCTATTGGGCCGGCCGGGTAGCTTGCTGGGCCGGCTTATCAAGCCTGGCCCAACTGGGCAGAAAGGCCTTTTTCATTTTCTGAATTATTTCAATATTGATTTTCTTTGATAAATTATAGAAAAATAATTAATGGTCCAAAAATTATGAAAATTTTTGTGTATCCTTTTCAATATATATAGAATCTAGTAAAAATTTGAAACTTGGAATTTGACTACTTTTTGCAATAGATAAAATTACTTTATTTAATTAAAAAATGGACCTTCCATGATTTTTATAGGTCAAAATAATTATCCAAAAATCTTGAAAATTGTTTTGCCATTATCTTAGGCCAAGATGATGCTGCACAAAAATTTTGGACTTATTTTGAAAAAGTTGATTTACTTTATAATTTATGCTTATTTAAATAATTATTTAAGTAAGTGGTTAGTTGATTATTTATAACTAATGACTTAGGAATTGTGTGACTTTGGATTGGGTGATGTTCATGGGTCATGAAACATGATGATGATCCATGGCAAGTTATTGATAATAGAATTCCTAATTAAATTCTTAATAATAGGATTTGTCTTAGGGTTTGTTGGATTGCAACTTTTCCGTGAAGGAAAGTTGTACTCAAATTCTTAAATGTTATTTCCCTTTACTACTGCATTATCATATGTCATCATGGGCATTCCATTAAGCATGCATTATGATTACATGTAGTGGACGATAACTCGGACGTAAAAGTTGAGCTCCCATCCGAGGAAGTGATTTCCGTCGAAGGGGGTCTAGATACCCTTGGTGTCCCAGAAGAAGTCATCCACCCTACAAACCAAGGCAAGCCCCGGTGCATTTAAACCCCTTTTTCCTTGGATTGCAAAAGTTTTAATTACTTGAATTTTAAAATGCTACATTAATTAATACGGGGATAAAGAATACCTAATTGCTGCATTACAAATCCTTGGTTATTGAAATATCATCCTTGATACCAGATTTAACTGTTTTGCTAAAAATGCCTAGTTATACTTAGCCATGCTTATTTAGTTAGATTTTAAAGAAAATGTTTTATGCTGGGATTTGATGAAAGTTGATAAGTAAATTGGGGCCAGTTGGGACTTATGTCGGGAAAGGAGTCTCGATATACGTGCCCATCTGTGTCAAGTTAAGTTAGGACCCCGTTGTTGGGCCGCTTGTGGTCATGACTTGCAACTGACTGTATACTCCGGTAAGCCTAATCAAGTCTATTCTATCACAAGAAAGGTTACCCGCACACTAGGGGTGGAGAGATGGCGGGAGTAGCTTGTACCCACATGGCAGAGTGCCGAATTGTGGAGTAACTGTGCTCTTGGGTGGCGCGGAGCCGTTCTAGTGATAGATGACCCATTGGAGAATGTTGATTTATGTAGGTGGGACCTGTATATGTCGTGTGGTTAGGGATCCCCTGCTGGGTAAATCGATTCGAATCGCCGTTGCTTCTCGGATATGAAGACTCGATCAACTGAACAACAACATAGATAACTAATGAAACGTGAGATGGGATTAAGGTTGTCTAATAAAAAGTATTTGAATTAGAATAGAATAACCTAGAGATTTGATAATCTTTATTAAAATATAAATTATTAGAAAAGTAATTCTTGAAAATGCTTTTCTGCAAAGGAACTTTGATTCTTGCTAAAGCCTTACCTTGATTTCCCTTAACCTGCATTCCTAAGTCTTATCCTCTTTTTTGTCGGGTAAGTCTTGCGGAGTACTTTTGTACTCAGGGTTTGTTGAACCCCTGTTGCAGGAGAAGTTCCTGAAGAAATGTGTGTTGGACCGTGTTGCATGACAGTCGTCTCTGTGGATGACGACGAGGAGTAAATGACTAAATCCTTGGGCAGGGTATAATGTATAATGTTACCGCTACTCCACTACTATGGTTTTGTAATAAATATACTTAAGGTTTATAGTTTTAAACAAATGGTTTGTAAATTAAAGTTATTGTAAGACTTCCGTTCTTTTACTTTGATGTATATTATTTATTGTAAAACTGTTGTAATACTACAATGTCTCGAATAATGATTGGTCCTGCTTGGAGAATTGTGGATGATTCGGGCGTCGACCCGACAGTCCTCTTAAGTAAGGGAACTCATGCATAGCCGTCAGAGGTCCTTAGGATGATGACATGTGCGTGTGGGCCATACTACTTAGGAGGTTCTGCCACAGCTTGGTATCGGAGCCAGATCGTTATTATTGAGTGGTTGTGGTATTCTTTACAAAACTTCAAAATGTTTTGGGTCAAATAAATCTAATTTGAATATTTTGGTCCAAATTGCTTTTGACTTATCTCACTTCATTTCTTTTATCCCCAAGTCTGGATTAAAAAATTTCTTGGTGGAATAGCAAATAATATAATGCCCTATGTTATAGAAAGTTTATATTTATAAGCTTTAAATCTTTATGTGTTTGATTCGTAAGTTTGATTCATGCATCATGCTAAATTCACCTAAATAATAAATACTTCCCCTTTAAAGTGATTTGGGTTAGGAATATCAGTCCTATTCTTGCTAACCTATAGATTCTTTCCTATTTATTCTTATTCTGGATCTATTCATTCTATAGGATGGCCCATACCAAGAAAACCCCGAAGAAGAAGACGGGCCCAAAGAGAGTCCCTCGTCTCCAACTTGCCCCTTGGGATGATCCAGGAGCAAGCAGTAGTAACCCTCCTCCCGATCCTCAAGCCGAGGTGGTCAGACTCACTACAGCCTTGGGTCAGGCCGAAGAGCAGACAACCGCACTGCGATGTACCAATAATTTTATTAGACAACTTCAAAATGAAGCTTGGGAGCGAGAAGATGTTACAAGGGCACGAATCCAAGAGCTGGAATTTTATGTCCAGCATGTTGAGCAAAATAATATAGAGCTATCCAATGAAGTTCAAAGATTAGAGAACTTGGTAAATCCTGAGTATCAGTGCCAGGCCGCTCAGGATGATTTGGGTATAGTAATGGGAAGTGATGATGAAGACGTTGATCCTGAAGAGAATGCAGGCAAAGATCCTGAAGTAATCACCATGGACTCTAAGGAAAAAAACCCAGAGGAAGACGAAGAAGAGGATTTAGAGGAAGAAGGAGAGGAGGAATCAGAAGAAGAAGATCCTAAGATGATTGAAGGATATGAAAATGAAGAAGAGGAGGAAGAAGTGATTCCTGTCTCTAGTGATGAGGATGAGTGAGTTGTTAGGAATCACTGATGTGTAGAATAGGAGCAGCCATGTATCATAGTGATCTTTCCTTCTCATGAACCATAGAAGGTTTGGGTTTGTAATAGAAATAATGTAAGATAAGTGTGTTGTTGTATTTCACCTTTGCCTAAATAAAGTTATGTGAATAAATGTAGTTTGTTAATCTCAGATGCCTCGTCTTCGCTTGGCTAATGGTACTGGTACTTCTCAAAATGGGGGTGATGGTCCCAATCCACCCCCAATGCCACCAAATTTGGCTGATGCTATTGCAGCCTTAGTCCATGCTATAACTGACAATACCCGTCTATTGCAAGGGTTTATTCAGCACAATCAAAACAATCCAAATGGGAACAACCATGGGCGTCACATCCATCGCCCTAAAGAGACCACTTATGTGGATTTCACGAAACTTCGTCCGCCAATATTCTCAAAGGCTGATGAACCTTTGGAGGCAGACGATTGGCTTTGTACCATTGAGCAGAAGTTTGAACTCATTAATTGTATGGAGACTCAAAAGCCCAAGTTTGCAGCTTAACAGCTTCAGGGTCCTGCTAGTGCTTGGTGGGGAAATCTTCTTGCCGCCCAGCCAGCCGGACATCACATCAAATGGGTAGAATTTAAGGAAGCTTTTCATGCTCACTTCATTCCTATGGGAGTGATGGACATGAAACTCGAGGAGTTTCTAGCTCTTAAACAAGGAGATCAATCGGTATTGCAGTATGTGGGTAAATTCAATCATCTAGCCCAATACGCCTCTGATCTAGTTAATACTGATCAAAAGAAGAAGACCTATTTCATGAGGGGTCTAAATTCAAAGATCCATACCATGATGACTACATGTCCAAATGCTACATATCATGTAGTAGTCAATATTGCAGTTGCCTCAGAAGAAACTAATCGTCAGCATAAAGAGGCGAAGAAGAAAAAGAATGTGTCGTCAGGATCTTCTGGTGGTAGTCGCAAGTGCTAGAAGTTTATTTATCATCCTCAAAACCATCCTCATCCTTTTTATCGACCATCCTTTCCTCCACAACAGCAATATCAGTTCAGGCAGCAGTCATATATTCGGCCCGCTGCAACGCTACCGTACCCTCGAACTGTGCCAGCTCTTACTTATCTTCGTTAGCCAGGTGGTTTGGATCCTCATGCCGTAACCCCTGCCAACTATCCGTGTTTTAATTCTGGAAAGTCTTGTCACTATTCAATAGATTGTCCATATCTGAGGCAATTCAATCCAAATTATCAAAGGGCACCTGCAACTCAAGGTCAAAGTAAGGGTACTAATCAGAATGCACAGAAGGGTAAAGCTGAGAAGAAAACCGGACGAGTTTTCTACACTCAAGCGGGGGAGATACCTAAGGGAGAACCAGTCTTGATGGGTATGTTTCCTATCGCCAATCACCCCGCAGTTATACTTTTTGATTCTGGTGCATCACATACATTCATCAACAGAACATTTGTTAATAAGCATGAAATTCCAATTAGAGATACAAAAGAAGATTTTTATATACAGTCGCCTGGGGGACGTCTATGAACAAGGGAAATGGTATATCAAATCCCTATAACATTGGGTGGGCATGATTTTCCCACATCAATGATAATATTGAAGGATC
>DXKC01005174.1:0-12003 GCA_031170775.1 Cymbopogon citratus
ATGAATAGATAGTTTATAATACATAACTTATGTAGATGACTTGTATGTTAATAGATTAAATATCTTTTGTATTCATATGATAGAGATGACATGTATATCTTTTTAATTAATAATGGATGACATAGACTTAGTGGGGAATGATGTGGACTTAGTGGGGAATGACATGGACATCTTACATGAATAGATAGAACTCACTTAGTGGAAGATGATGTGGACACCTTGCATGCAAAGAGAATTCACTTAGTGGGGTTTATCTTTATTAGATATATAGATATAGATATAGATATAGATATAGATATGGGTCATAGTAGCTGTGTTGACCAACTTGTGATTTGAACAACAGGGTATCGTCCCCACAACCAGTGATATCAACTGATAGCGTACAACGATCTTGTGTCTTTAAAATTTCACTTCAGCCCACGTCATGCAATTTATTATAAGGGCCTATTTAGATTATTGTAATTGAATTTATTGTAGTTTAGGCACATATTTGAACTAGACTATACTTGGAATGGAATGGAAATAGGTTGGAGAGTGCAAAATCATGGTAATCTATTCCATTCAATTCGCATATCCCACCCTATAAATTTGAGATAGACTAAGGTGTGAATTTTGGAAAGTTGGGGAACCTCAAATTCCAAACTAAATAGCCTAATTTATTAAGTATTCCCTCCATCCCAAACTGTAAGCCATTCCAAAATTTTGGAGAGTAAGTATTTCAGGTTTGACCAAATTTATACAATAAGTTAATAACATTTAGGATGCCAATTAAGTACCATTAAATTTTTTGTCAATTATATTTTCATTGTATTCCTATTTGATGTCACGAAGCTTTGTAATTTTTTCTATAATTTTGGTCAAACTTGAGATTTTTTAACTCTCCAAGATCTTGGGAACAACCAACAATTTGAAATGTAGGCAGTAGTTTCTATTTTCTCCAAAATAAAGGCATCCAAACAGGCTCTAATAGTTATATGCGACGGTCATTAAACTAATAGCAATAAATTCTGCTAAGAAAACTAATAGCAATAAATTTTCAGTATGCCTTGCAACGGTTTGCAATAGAGAAAACTGAGCAAACTAAAATTTTATTTAGTATGTTGAATAATATTTACCTTTTCACTTAAAATTGAAAACTTGTACTGTACTAGTAGTAACAAGTCTGCTCGAAAAGATAATTTTTAGCAGAAATGCATGTGTTTATGACACAGCTGGCCCCTGAAGAATATTCCCTCTAGTGAAAATATTGGTGTTTTGGACTGACATATAGTCTCTAATGCATATTATTGGCCACTATTCTCTATTAAAATATATTTATAAACTCGACAAGGTTTTGTTATTATGGAAGTAATATGTTTTTCAACAAGGCAATCTGTATACGTGAAGCTTATGTTTCCAAACCAAATATTTAAATAGCCATTGGTAGTCAATATCAAGAACACAGGGATTTTACAATTTACTGGATGGAACAACTATTGGAGTTTAATCATGGTGATGGGATTTCTACTTCAGAAATATGATTTTTTGTTCATTGGATGGCATTACAGCATTCACATGACATGACCCAAGCTTTGTTTTTTTACACTGAATAGTGATTTCTGCAGTTGATAAGCTGATTGACATTGATTTATTAATTTATTGTGAGAGAAAAACACTGCACCATGGTTGATAAGCCAACTAATAAGTTCATGGTTTCAGATAGTACATATTTTCTTTTGTATTTTGCTGACGAGAGGATATGATTGATACTCCTATCATTAAACATTATGACATTTTAGTATGATTGAATTAACTAAAGGAATACCCTATGCATTGCAACAGGATATTTTTTATGTATGAGATATGCTGTTAAAATTGGGCTAGTTAAGATAAGAGTCTACCACCCTCTGTTCCAAATAATATAACATTTTAACTTTTCTAGATACATAGTTTCTCTATGCTATCTAGCATAACCGAAACAACCTATAATGAGGGAGTAATAAAAAGATTATAGTATATGAGATCCAATTGTAGGAGGATGTGATGGCTAATCAATAGTATGACATCGATGTCTTGTATATTGATGGACTGAAAGTAAATACACTTGGTAGAAGACAATGTGTGTTTTTTTTAGCCGGAATAGAAGATAACGTGGTACTTATGACTTGTTTGACTAGGCTTCGCGGTTCCACAAAAAGTAATGGAGGAGCCTGAGCCAAATGAGGCACAAATCCATGTTCATTTTGGCAGGAGAGTGAAGGACTCCTGTGAACAACGTTGCTAAGACTAGAGCCGCAAGAAGCTCCGTCAAACTTGCCCTCAGTAAAGTGTAATATCAGCTTACATGCAAAGTTGGTAATATCAGCTTACATGCAAAGTTGGTAGCTTGCATACAAAATTGAAAGTTAGTACGGTTTACTATCGTACTCCCTACGTTCCAAATTATAAGTTATTTTAACTTTTTTATACAACTATTTTGTTGTACATCTAGATATAATATATGTTTAGATACATACTAATTATATGTACCAAAAGTCAAAGCGACTTATAATATAGATATAGATATAGAGCTAAGTGCTATTCTACACCCAGGTGTAGTTACACCCAACTATTATACTGAATCTGTTCTCGCGAGTCAGTATTATGCAGTATTTCGTGATACTGACAGGTACTATTGACTGGTACTAGACGCGGTTCAGTATTATTCAGTACTTCGAGGATAGTATTTAGTGTATTTAGTCACTGGGTGTAGCTACACCCAGGTGTAGAAGAATAGTGCTGCCGTAGATATGGATATAGATATAGATATGGATATAGATATAGATATAAGAGATTTTTTATTAGATATAGATATAGATATAGAGTTTACTTGAACTAATTACATTTCATAATAAAATTTCGAATTTTAAAATATATATGGAGTATTATATTTTTTTATTCCACATACATTGGCCGGTTATGTTTTTACCGACATATCTCACCTAACTTTTAATTTAACAATATACTTCGTCTGTCCGAAAATAAATAACTCCTTAAGATAAAATATATTTTTTATAAAACAATTCTACAAAAATATGAGGGAAGCTAATCACGGTGCATGTAAAATGTAACCATCAAATATTTTGGGAGAATCAGTGCTATTGTTGGAAGACATAACCAGGGTTTGTTGTTGGCATCCGACCTGCTACTGCACAAGTTTACGGTGGCTTGTATCAATTAATGCAGTGAAGAATATCCATGGGGAGGGAATGGCGATATACGGGCCAATAGTGAAGGAGACCAAGACGAGGAGAACAATCTTGCCCATGTGGAATTTGCCTATGAAGGTGTTGACACCAAAATTTGGTCAGAAGAATATCGTATATGAGACTAGGTGTCAAGAACGAATCAAGGTTGATGTGGCAGCAGTTGACCGGAACAAAGGGAATCGAATTACTATCATGGCAGGTGTATCGGCTAATCACCAATATGGGAGGAAACCGCATCCGGATCGGCAAGAAGGGAAAGACATGTCGGACTTCAACAGAAGAAAAAGATTGTAGTCCAAGTTATCTATTTTTCTGTAGTTTGCTAGTTTTTAGCCGTTTTAGAATAGAACTTTTATTTGCCCAGGCTATAAATATAAAGCACCGGCCATTGTAATGTTTATCATCACGATCAATACAAAACCGGCAATCACGCCGTAAACCCCTTAGGAGTAGGAGCAGGAGTAACGTAACGTAGATTCGACGAGACCTTCAGGCAGGCAGGTATTATCCATGGAGAGCAGCGTCCGTTTGCTGGTAAGTATTGACAAAACCCGTAATATTCATAGATGAGCTGATGTATTGTTTCGTAGAGAGCGGCATTACGGCTTATCTGTGAGTATTGCAACAAGAACGTTAGATAGGTTGATGTATTGTCTGTGGAGAGCGGCGTCACAACTTGTCTAATTATTATTACAAATTATCGGCTCTATTAGCTCTGGCAAGCTAGTAGATTCATTAAGTTATCGATATTGTTTGTTTTTAATAGTTTATTTAATATAACAATATCACTGTCCGATCTAAGATTAGTAGATTTAGCCACATCCTATTAAATTCAAGTGATTATTATATTTAGATCTATTTTATGCTTGAATCATGTTTCTATCGGTCAATCTCTATCTAATCTTGATCGTTATATGTTGTGGGTTTAAAAGTGTCTTAAATGTGGATAGGTTAATGAAAGTTAGTCGATGACCGCCGGCCTATTAAACCAGTCATAGATTAATCGATTTGCTTATTTACTTTTAAGCATGCTTTTATCTCTGTCTCATGGACCATGTATCAGTTATCTAGCCGATCCAGTTACGCTTTCATGAATAGTATGTTTCTATCGGCTAGATTTGTCTATTCATAGGCGAGTTATTGTATTGTTCCGTGGAGAGCGGCGTCACTGCTTTTCTATGAGTATTACACGTCTATTCGATGATGTTACTTGCACGCTATCTGCTTATGATTGATAATGATTAAACACGATCGGCTAAGAAATATACACTGAGATTTATGCATCTTTATAACCTGTTCTGTTTATATCTTTATTCTTTTTATGATTACAATGCATGGAGCTAACTTTTTAGTTAATTTTCTTATTCGATCGGCTATAGCCTAGCCATACACCTCGGAACTTTCTGGAACCACACTGGCAGGTTTCACAATTTGATCTCGTTTATCTCCTTATCAACTGCAGGTCAAGTTGGATGGCATGCTTTTCGGTGAATCAGCACTGCCTACGAGGTCTTGAGAATCTCGGAGCCTCCTACTGCTTTTTCGATTCTCGCCAGGGCCTTATTAGTGTGTTAGCACGATATTTTCGAGTCAACAGAAGGACTTCGAATATAGATGCACATAGATAGGCTAGGAGCTTATATCCATATGTCTCTTGTTAGACATATCTAGATTTTATTGTTATTGATGGTGTTTGTAATTCAACTATGAGCTAATAAAGGGCTGCTTTTCTAAATAAAAAGAGACACTCCAGAAAAAGAAAGAAGAGGAGGGTACATCTTCCTTTTAGCAATGTCCTCAATCTGTCTACAGATTTTCAGAAAATTATTTATTAGTACAAAGGTCGCGTAGGACTTACTTGAGACCCTTGTTGGGGATGTATTTTTTTTTCTTTCTTTTATTTTGCTTATAACAGTTGGTCTGATTCTACCTGTTGGTAGATGAAGCCGGATATGAAATATATCCATTATCTAAAAAAACGAAGGGAGTATTTGTGAACGAACCCAGCAAGTAGAAAAATAGTGGCGTAATACTCGTGATCAATGGGCAATGTGTAGAAAATTAAAAAGAGTAAAATGCGCAAATGTTACATATAAAATTGGCACCTGGGCACACTTAGCTATTTTTTTTGGAATTATATAGACGCAGACGCTTCAAACACATGCGCACTTACATCTATAAATACGTGTATGCAAACTTTACCTTTATGAATACCACCAAAAGAATGTGCCGACACATCTTAGATTGAAGAAGTCACCACAGATGCCTTGCTATCGATAGAAGCATCGCCTACCATTGAAAGTCAGAAAGTACACACACCCATTAGATTTTGGAATAAATCCAAGAAAAGACAAGCACTCAATACTAAATTGAGGACTTGAACCAGAGCGGGTAGGTCCATCACACAAGTAACTGAAACAACATATGAGTTCAGTAACTTAGCCGGTAGGTGCACAAATGCTCACCAAAAGCGACACCTAGGCAAACAAAATGTCGTGCCTGGCTAGTAATATGGCATATTTTGTGTTATCTAGAAAATTCCATTCCCATCTTGCAACTTAGTACTCCGAAAATTCTATACGGTCATCCTATTTGAACGCAATGCATGTAAAATTTGTTCGCGGAAATTCCTTACATCATGAAAGGAAAACATGTTCTCGGTTTATTGCACTCAAACTTGAAATCTTCCTTATCTAACATCATTTTAATTTTGTATTCCCAAAATGACACTATTGTCAGATTGAGCACAGGAGAATCATGTGTTTGGTTGCTTGGGCTGTAGTCGCGGCTTGGCTCCATGAACGCATGTGCAGCTTTGTGGCCTTGCCCGAGGAGCATGAAGGAATTGGCAGAGCCTGACATAACCGGGCTAGTGCACAGCACGTAGATGGCCCCTCACTCTGTTTTCGTGGTCCCGGCTAGAATTCCGGAAACCAAACAAGGACCAGGCTTAGTCTAGCTTAGTTCATCTTAGAAATGGTTGCATCCACACATTCTGGTTTAGTTGGGCCTACATCTGGCTCCCAACGAGTCCAACCTAGCCCTAGAGGCTGGAGCGGGCTACCAAAATGACCCTGTGTAACGAAAGCAATGAAATTATCTTCCTGGTCGAATCTAACTAAAAATAGAAGCTATATGAGAATGTGTACATCATAAATATCTAACTAAATAAGTTGTTGGTTAATGTAATCAGGAACTAAATTGAGAACAATGTGGTCCTCATATATTCTACCAACTCGCCCTCTTGATCTTCTACATTTTCTATCGCCTAGTGGTCGTGCTGTTGCCCTAACAGTTTGTGCTAATTTAGGAGGATTAAGTAACAAAGAAATTGAGGACTAATAATTACCATTGCCTCTCATGCCCTCATGCATGCTAGACCTAGGATGTATTTGCCATATCAGTGACCAACATGGCATTTTTTTGTCTATGTGTTGTGACCATGAGCAATTGTGCTTGTGCACCCACAAGCCAAGTTATTGAACTTACATGTACATTTAGAGAGATGATGTACCTAACTTCACCCACGTGCCAAGTTTATGTGTACTAATTTGTACATTTTACTCGAATAACAATAGCACTAGTACAATAACAGTTTAGTAAGGCGTTCAAAATCAATCATCAAAAGGGATTGTACTATTCTCTTTTGTAATCTTGTTTGTGTGAATCACGACTTATGTTGCCATGTTGGCCTTCAAAATCGTTTATGAGAGATGATTGTACTGTTTGCTTCTATTATATCGTTTGTGTAAATCGTGACACATCGGCAGCATCATCGTTAACTAGAATAAAAAAGAAACCCCCAGCACGCGAACATAATTGATTTATTCTGATTCAGGCTTAAGTAAATGATGCAATGTATCACTAAAAATATTTTTATATAAACATGACATACATACCGTTTGTATTTTGCCTTTTTCTAAAAACTAGATATGATAAAGATTATCCCAATAACAAATGCCTATACATAAATATTATGACATACATACCATCATTGATACCAAGCCACAAAATTTAAACAAAATATTTACCCGCGAACAGATAACATTACCTTCACTGATATATTTTCTCCATACTCATTCATTGATTTGATAGAAAAACACCCAATCTAGAGGGTTATGGGGGACTACTCAAGATTAGACTTGGTATAAGAGCTGTGCAAGGATGAGGGGAAAAAAGTATATGGTTATGCCCCCATATAAGACTAGGCACGTTTAGTTTTTAGTGTCTGTGCTATAGCTTCTCCTACAGCGGGTGCGATGTGCTGCGTTGCTGTTTGATGCACACCGCAGTGGCACCATATTACTATTTTATTTTTGTACAAACGCTCGCCTAAAATACGGCAGCTGTTTCCTCACAGTAGTTTAGGAGCCATTGTAGCTCAGGTGCCGCTAGCTCGCTGCAGAAACCAAACATGCCCTTAGCGCCACCAAAGAAAGAGGTGTGCCTTCCACGCGTCATCTGTTTTGGCATGACTTGGTCATGCTATCATGACTCACATATCTCGACCTCCCATATTAACACCATGTCTATATACGTTTCTAGTTAGTCCATCTGCTTAAATCACACTAATATAACATGATTGTATATATTTCGTGTTAAGTATTCTAAACTGCGCAAAAGAGGTGCGTACTGAAATTATAGTACACCACGTGCTTTTGGTTTTTAAAAATTGATTTTTGGGGGGTTAATTAAAAAATAATCCTTAGCCTTGGTACTTGTAGCTAACCACTCGCCACCAAGCCCCTCATTTTGTTCTCCCGTCTCCCTAGCCTACGCGTTCGCTCACTATTTCTCTCGCGCCTCCCGTCCCCCCCTCGTGCGCTCCTCTCTTCTTCTGAGTGAGGACGACTGGGGCGACCGACGCCGCCGCCGCCGCCGCCCTACGCCAGTTGCCCAGGTCGTTGTTGTGCCTTTGCCAGCTCTTCTCTGGGCCCTTCGCCGGCGACGAGCACCCATCAGGTACGCCAACCCCTTCTCATCCCTTAACTAAAGCTACCTGCATTCGGATCTGATCTAGTTGTAAGTGTAGTATCTGCATCTAGTGTTTTCCTACTACTTGTAACTCCGATTTTCCTTTACCGGTCCGCCCCTCGTTATGCGGCTGGATCTGGTGCTGGTTTTCGGATCTGGGAATGGTGCCATTGCGTTGTCTCCGTGGGGTTGTGATTCCTCTCACGGGGGGGCTGGGGAGATTGTTCGTCTCAGTTCAGTTCGTGTGTAGGATTCTTGCTAGTTTTACTTTGTTCGTAGATTTTTTAGCACCAGGTTGGTGCGAAAGCGTAGTGAAATCGGGCTTTGCGCGAGTGGTACAATAATTTTTTTTTAGAGGTGGTGGGGCCCTGATTGCGGGCTGTAGGTTGTGCATGTGCTGGCGCGATTGCTTCATGTTGAAATTATGTTGGCATGTACCTGTCAAGTTCTTTGCCGAAGCTTTAAGCTATACTCGTGATCTGATGGTGTCGGTGGCGTGTTAGTTGTTTAATCCACTGCCCGTACTGGTCGAAATCATTTGGTAGGCACGGTTTTGCTCTTACGTGGGATGCACTTTGTGATGCTGATGTAACGGTCGCTATCAGTTTTTTCTTGGGGTATTTAGTTCTTTGACTGACTGCGGTCAGGATCGCTATGGCGCTACCTCCTCAAATTCTGCCTGTTTTGAGGCGTTTGTCTGTACTCTTTGGCTCTTTAGGTTATTTTGGTCAGAAATTGGGTCTTACTTTATAGCAGGGATGCGTGTTACACCATATTCGTTGCTGAAACCTTAAATGGTGTTGCCAAAGCCACAGGTTTACCTCAATGAGTGTTTGCTGTGTCTACTTGTGTTTGGGCTATATTTTGTACCATGGAATTAAGCTTTTGCAGTTCGGGTGCCTAACTCTGATAGTTGTGGTTGGCTAACACACATGCTTTTCCTATTGTTAGCCTAGTTAACCCCACCTAACTTAGCGAGACAGTATTTTGGCCAAAGCAGCAAAGCTTATTTAAGATAATCCAGCTTGTTGTAACCTGTAGCCAATTGCAGAGGATTTCAGCATGAGAATCTTGAGTTTGCATGCACACAAACAGAAGAGCTGCTCTGCTAATGTTAAGTATTTGTTCTTTGTTGTCAGCATGGTAACATTTTAGTCTAGCTGCTTTATATAGTTTCCATTTCCTAATCAGTGGGAACGTGTTTTGGAAGTATTCATGCCAGCCAGTTTTACGTTACTATGTATAAATGCTAATAATAACGCCCATCGCTTTACGTTACTATGTAACTGCTAACGCCCATCTAATAGTTAATTTATACTTATCGAAGCATCTCTGCTGTGCAGTCGGCTGATTTGCAGCTTGCATTGCATGATAGAACACTATGAAAAGCTTCTTCCTCTATGATCGCTTTGATCCTTGCAAATCTTTCAGGGTGATACTTTTGTTCTCAACCTTTTTACTGTGCAGTTTGTTTTAAAGCTGTTCCATCTGGATGCCATCTGCTGAATCTGTTGCGCGCACCCTTTTCTTCAGGATCAGTTATATGATCAAGTTTATCTTGTTTTCATCTTTCAGATGCTGATGCAAGGCTTTCAGAGTTTAACAGTCTCACTTGACACAAAAGCAACAGAATCACTCTAAAGGTTTAGACTGTCATTTCAGAGCATGGGTTCACGGTTTCCATCCCACCAGCTAAGCAATGGCTTGTATGTCTCGGGCCGACCTGAGCAACCTAAAGAGAAGGCCCCAGTCATTTGCTCCTCGGCTATGCCGTACACTGGTGGGGACATAAAGAAATCTGGAGAGCTTGGAAAGATGTTTGATCTCCACAGAAAGTCTGGTCAATTGGGTAATCAACCTTCAAGGAATACTTCCTTCGGTGGTGCAGCCAACAACTCTGGACCAGTTTCTAGTGCTGTCGGTCGCTCCAACTACTCTGGTTCTATTTCATCTGCAGTTCCTGGTGCTGGAGGATCTTCTAGAACAAAATCTAATTCTGGACCTCTCAATAAGCATGGAGAACCAACAAAGAGGTCGTCTGGCCCCCAATCTGGTGGAGTAACCCCAATGGCCCGTCAGAACTCTGGCCCTCTGCCTCCTGTACTACCTACAACTGGGCTAATCACATCAGGTCCTATCACCTCTGGTCAGTTGAGTTCATCTGGTGCTCAACGGAAAGTATCAGGCCCTCTTGATTCCAGTGTATCAATGAAGATGCGTACCACCTCTTTTGCACACAACCCAGCCGTCACTAATCTCAACGTGGGAGAAGGTTACTCGATTAAGGGCAGCATTCCGACCACAATAATCTGGCTGGTCGTGCTGCTCTTTTTGGTTGGTTTCGTAGCTGGTGGCTTCATTCTCGCTGCTATTCATAATCCAATCTTGCTTATAGTCGTGGTGGTGATATTTGGTTTTGTTGCTGCACTGGTGACCTGGAACATCTGCTGGGGAACAAAAGGTGTGATTGGGTTTATCAGTCGCTATCCTGATGCAGACCTTAGAACCGCAAAAGATGGAGAATATGTGAAGGTTACTGGGGTATGTGACTGATCTCTTTGTTGTAATGTACTAATGTTATTCAGTTATTCTTCGTATTAATCCTCTAGTGTTTTCTATGCACTTCTGCTGTTATCCTATATTTGAATGCTTATGTTAGAATTTATCCTCAAAGTAAACTGTTTCTAGGTAGCTTTGTACAAAACAATTATACATAATCTGATTAGTCTGGTCTTGTTGCATTTGCATTTCTGGATGGTTCTGTTGCATCATGCTTCTAAACTGCCTGCTTACTATATTTCTTTAACTTCACTGCCTGTTTCAACACTAAGTATTTGGATATAGGTATAAGGTAGTTTATGTACGCTGTACAGGTATTACACTTCAGTTAGGTTTTAATTTTTGAAAAAAGATAATTTGGATGCAGAGAGCACAGAAAATTTACTTCACTCAAGCAGGTTTTATGTCTGTCAGTAAGGGGAAAAAAAACCTTTTTTTATACCCAAATATTGTTTCCCATACAAGGACTAGTAAATGATGTAGCATCATGTTATGAGTTTACCATGTAGTGTTTTTTCTACTTATAGTTAAAGACATTGGGTTTAAGCACCAGCATTTTTCTGTATTATTAACAACAGCTAGTCCTCACCTAGTATACTGAACTTTGCAGGTTGTTACTTGTGGAAATTTGCCCCTTGAGTCTTCATTCCAACGGGTGCCGCGATGTGTTTACACTTCAACTTGCTTGTATGAGTACAGGGGTTGGGATTCGAAAGCTGCTAACACTACGCATCGCCGATTTACTTGGGGTCTCAGGTCAATGGAGGTGAGTTTGCTTGAAATACAGCCATGGAAGATGCCCGACTCTTGCAACTCTTTTCACCTTAATCATTTCTCACGTTTGTTTTCTTCCTTTGCAATATTGGCAGCGACATGCAGTGGACTTCTACATCTCTGATTTCCAGTCTGGGCTGCGAGCACTGGTCAGGACAGGATCTGGTGCACGGGTCACCCCATTTGTAGATGAATCTGTTGTTATTGACATAAACCCAGACAACAAGGACATGTCACCTGAATTCCTGAGGTGGCTCCGTGGAAGGAATCTCTCAAGTGATGATCGGATTATGCGCCTTAAAGAAGGGTACTCTTTCTTCCTTCATTTTCTTTCTCCTAGCCACAGCTTATTTTGTGATTACTATCGATTCTATTTGACAAACGGCCGTTGGTGCTGCAGATATATCAAGGAGGGCAGCACTGTGAGTGTGATGGGTGTTGTTCAAAGGAATGAGAACGTGCTGATGAT
>DXKC01005175.1:0-11525 GCA_031170775.1 Cymbopogon citratus
TCTGACAAGGACCAAGTCCTTGCTTGCACCATGCATGACCATCTTGTGCTAAATCATATTCTTAATTCTAAGAGTGCATGCGTGATGAGGTAAAGATGTTGAATATTTTTTCTCCTTTGTTTGCCGGTACTATTTATGGATAGTGGGAACGGGACAACTTTGTTCAGCAGCATTTCTGTTTGGCAGAAGATCATCAAGGACGTACAGGATAAAGGATGCTTTTTTGATGTCGGTGAAGACAAAGATTTGTCAAATGCAGTAATAAAGGCCACAATTGAGCTGGATGATGCTGAGAATTCAGTGAAAATGGAATCGCTGCATATTAGCAGGCCCAGGTATCAGGTACTTAAATTGCCCTCCTAAAATTCATGTATAGTCATATGATATGCTATTGTATAGTCATGACCATTATCAGAGCATCCTGTCCAGCCCTATATGTTGAATTGGACTAATCGCCAATATCATGTTCCTTAATTAGGAGATTGAATGTTAAAGCGGCAAGCTGTTTTCTCCTAAACTTAGGACTCACATTTAGACATATTAGAAGCAAGATTGTCAAAACCTCAATTCTATCAGATGAATAGTGATTCCCTATGGATAAAGGAGCTTGATTCTACTAAATAGAATATATGTTTCTAGTATTTTCATATTTATAAGATCCTATGGTTGTGATCCTACTTAATGACCTATGGTCCGATTTAGGATCACAATTTTGAAAACCTCATTCTTCATGATTGGTTGAGGGCGAGATGTAAGGTCAGAAAGGTAATCTCTGGAAACTTGCAGTGCAAAGAAGTAGCTGAAAATTCAGTGTATTGGTATTGATGTATCAATAAGATTGCTACTATAATAAAGGCTCGGCTACGGCCAGTGACGGCCAAGGCTCGGCTACGGCCATGGGAAACCTAGGAGCGGCGGCAGCGGGCACAAAGCCATAGCGGCAACTGCGGCGCGACTCCAAACCAGATCGATGGTGTACGTACCAGCGCGTCGTCGAGGGCCATCGTCGAGGGCCACCGTCGTTGAGGGCTACCCTTTGCCGGCAGTGCCGCAGACGCGCGTCGTCGAGGGACCGTCGTTCCTTGCTCGGCGCTTCAACCTGGCAAACGCCGCCGTCAGACAAGAACATGAAGATGCAAGTGCTATGCTGAGATGCAAGCAACATCAAGATGCAAGGAAGGCCAAGATATATGTGTATACACCTGCACGTAAGGACTTGCTGAGATGCAAGCAACATCAAGATGCAAAGAAGGCCACTTTGAATCGATTGAAGAACACACAGTAATTCAAATTATATTATGATAATAAAGTTTAAACAACAGTGTCTGCTGTGATGTAGTTCAAGCTGTTTTTGTAATCGCAATTAAAAACATACCACGTTTCTATAAAGGCTTACCCGTTTCGTGAGCAGTGTTGTTTTCCATCATAGTTGAACTATCATCAGTATCAACAGGAACTCCAATGCGGGCAGTCTCCTTTGGAGTCATCTCTAGCATCTTTGCAGACTTTTTTATTGCATACAACTCACGTCGTCTTTTATTCAGTAGTGCCCTTTGTCCAAGAGACATTGTAGATTTCCGTGCTCTGTCACGAGCACGCTTACGCTCTTTTGGACACGTGACAAGCCGGTTGATGGGGCTGGTTGCATATCCAGAACCTACATGGATTGACACTTTAATCAACGCATGCTAGGATGGTGTCTAAGCACAATTGTAATAATCAAACACGGGCACGATTCACCAGAATCTCAGACAATGGATAAAAAGTGTACCCGTTTCATGAACAGTACTAATATCTTCGTCAGTGTCAATGTGATCCACATCACCAGTGTTGCTTAAAGGTACCGAAACATCTACAAATATAACCATACAATAGAAATTGAACCATACAATGAGGAAACTATGTCATTTACAGTCGGCGGACCAACAAATACTTTTATTATCCTAATAAGTAACCTGATAATAGTTCCAAGCTATTATTGTAGGTTGAGTGCCTATGGAGCCAGTCACTATTTTTGGCCATTTCATTTGTTGCATTGCGATCTGCAAGTTTGAACATAGTATTTGTCATTAATTATAACACATATGGCAATTAAAGTAACACTCAACAATACCACCATACCTGTTGGATCGGCAGCCATATTGTTATCAAGATCAATATTCTCTTGGTTAGTCATCTTATACCTTTGACGGTGTTTCTTGTTTCTTTCACTACTCTTTTCGGTAGACATTGTTACATCCCTTTCTCTCTCCCTCTGCCTCTTTTGCTCATTAGGATCCCCATCTAGTGGCACCAACCCCAATCGGGTACGATTCTCTTCAATAAAGTTTAGTGAGGAGTTCCAAACATATGAAGATAGAATATGTAGAGAGGCTGTAAAAGTTTATATACCTCCATGTGTTGTATTTGTAAGGTTCCCCAAAGGTACCCGATCACCGGCAGGACTTGGCGCGTCCATCAACACTACCTGACACTTTTTATGGATCTAGCAGGTGATGGCAAAGGAAAAAAAAAGACACCAACTGAAATTTTGCAAGTTCAATTAGTCAAACCATATGTACTGACACACATAGACGACTTTCAAAACATATAGTCACATAGTCACATCTGTAAAACATATGTATAAAGCGCTGCAAAATGTGGATCTATAGTCACATTTGGTAGTAGGTAATTTATAAAGTGGTGCAATGCTTCGCTGAAACATCAACCTTTGATCTCGGATCATATAAGCATTTTTCCTCACTGCTGGGTTTCGCATGAACCTTACTATTCTACAGTCCATAATTAAACTGTGAGAACAGCTTCTAGCAGCTATGTATGTCAGACAATGAGAGCAAGGCCAAAGAGAGATTTCAGATCATGGAATGGAGTTATGTGTGGTCAGCTCATGGGTGAAAAATGCAAGCATGGTCATTGTCTAGTGAAAAAATCAGTATCAAGCCGAGTCAGGGAGGCAAATATGGCTAAAAAAGTAGAACAAGAAGCATACCTTTGGGTTGACAAAATTTTAATTTTCCACCTCCCGACTTTGCCTGAACCTTGCTGGGATGCAGTCCTAGCTGGTGAATAAATTAGTTCCTGACAATACACAAGTGGTGAGAGCAACTCAAATGGCTTCAGCAAATTAAACTCAAATGACACCACATAGCAAGAGTGTTAGCTAGATCCATCATATTAAACCTCGTTAGACCAGTAATTAAACCTCGTTAAACATAGTTGGGAAGTGGTGAGAGCAACTCAAATGGCTTCAGGAAAATCTCAGTGGTGAGTGCACGACCCTTGTTGGCTCATTTTTTGGGTTTGGCATGCTAGAAAAAGGATGGCCTTGTTCCATCCAGACTGGGAATATCAAATACATGATCACTAATTAGTTTACTCTAACAAATTGATTGATTTCAGTTAACAACTTGAGCAGTCTAGTAGTCTGACATAACTACGTCATGCTAGCCAAAAGCAAGCAGCCATGAACAGGGGAAAGTCCAGATCAGAACTCAGATTTGAGGCAGGAATATCAAATACATGATCACTAATTAGTTTACTCTAACAAATTGATTGATTTCAGTTAACAACTTGAGCAGTCTAGTAGTCTGACATAACTACGTCATGCTAGCCAAAAGCAAGCAGCCATGAACAGGGGAAAGTCCAGATCAGAACTCAGATTTGAGGCAGGAAAGAAACACGAGATGTACCTTGTCACGATCGTGGGCCAAATCATTACCTGCTTGAAGGCCGGGGAGGGATGTAGAATCGGCGGGCTGGCGAGGAGCCGGCGGATCGGAAGGGATTCCCGTCGTTGCACACGGATGGAGACTTGACGGGTTGAGATCGTGAGGAGGCTCTCCGGTACGGCGATTGCGCCGGCGCTGCTGGCGGAGCTAACGGTGGCGATGGCTGGTTAGGGCGTCGCGAGGGCGGGGGCGCCGGGCGGCGGACGAATGGCAGCCGAGGGAGACGGATCGGAGCGGCGGGTACGCACGCACTCGCAGCCGAGGGAGGAGCCGAGAAGTCGCATGAGGTAGCCGATGACGTCCTGGCGGCAGCGCTCCGTCTCCTAGGTGGGGTGGATGCGCGGCAGCACGGCAGCACCTCACCGGTGACAGGCTCTGCGGCGCGCTCCGCTGAAGGGGCCACGGATCTCACGATGAATGGAGCAGGCGCCGCGATAATCGTGGCGTGGCGTTGTTTCCTTCTGTGAGGATCCGCGATTAACGCCGAGGGACAAGGTCCCACCTGCCGGCGCCATCTGATACTCGCTCGGTAGCTGTGGTATCGCACGGTGAAACGTAAGGGCGACCCCAAAACTTTACCGCACGAAACCGATGCCTCCTTTTTTTTCTTTTTATTTGTGAGATTTTATTTGTGAGATATGATGATGACAAATTTGGCGCGGGTTAATTGGACGGTGGTCACACTGCCCGCTGGGCCACTGGGCACTTGGGCAGGCAGCCACGACGACTGCTGACTGGGCGACTTGAGTATCCTCTGTACCCACCACGTCCACTTCTAGGCCACTTCTCCTTTTATTTTATCTCAGAGTTTGGTTTAGTTTAGTTTTTACTCGAGACGAGATCCGTGGAACACAGCGGAGACGACGCGTGCGTGGTGATCGTCGACCCGGCGACGTGCACGATTCTTCAGCATGGGGCACCGGAACCGGAAGCGAAGGAAAACAAATCACAAATGGCCCACCCGCGGGTCCCACCATCCCAGCTCGGATCGGATCTTCTCCTCCCGTTGCCGCGTGCGTGACGCGGTGACGATGCGGCACCAGCACTCCTCCGTCGATCCAGGCCCGCGAGATCCAGCGCCATTTTATAATCTCGCCCGCCCGTTCCGATCGGCTCGGCTTCCTTTTCTACCCCGCCGCGCCCGCCGCGTGTAGCAGAGAGACTCTCGCCATCACCATCATCATCAATCAGACCTCGCTGCCCCACCGGAACCGGTAATCCCTCAACCCTCTCGCTATCCTCTAACTAGTGGTGCTTAAGCAAAAAAGGCTCTGCTAGTGGCGCGGCCTCGCTCAGATCCGCCGCGCTCCCCACCTCTCCCTCCTGTTGGCCGTTGCTCTGCTCTCCTCGTCGGGGAAAGGTGGGGGCAGGCAGCCGTTGCTCGGTTGCCAGTTGGCTGTCGCCGCTGCCGTCTTTCCCTTCGTTTCCCGGTCACTTGTCCCTAGTGTGTCCTGATCTCTTGCTCATGCTCTTCCGCTCTTCCGCGGGCGTGCGATTGTTCCGCTTCCGCAGGACGCTGGTGGTGCTGCTAGGCTGACAGCGAGGAGGATCAGGAGCAGGAGGAGAAGACGAGGGAGCCATGGCTCAGATCTTGCTCCACGGCACGCTCCACGCCACCATCTTCGAGGCCGACTCGCTCTCCACCCGCGCCAGCGCCGGCGCCCCCAAGTTCATCCGCAAGGTACTCCTCTCCTCAGTCCCCACCCTTCCCCCTTCCTGTCTCCCAACGACGATCTGATGTGGTTAGTAGAGTCAGCGAATGATTCATGAATGATGATTGATGGCACTGCCTGCCTCCATCCAGATTAGTGGTCTCTCTACTGTTGATCGCTTCATCATTGACTCCGTGCTACTGTTCTCGTTTTGCTATTTTGCTCAAGAGAGCGCTCAAGCAATAGTTCCTTTCGATCAGTCTACCTTAATCTCGTTTCCAAGTATGCCTACCAGATTCGTCTCTTGCTCTGCTAACACGACGTGTTCGTTTCCTTTCGTTTCAACAGCTCGTGGAAGGGATCGAGGATACCGTGGGTGTCGGCAAGGGCAGCACCAAGATATATGCCACCATTGATCTGGAGAAGGCCCGGGTCGGGCGTACCCGCATGATCTCCAACGAGCCAGTCAATCCTCGTTGGTACGAGTCCTTCCACATCTACTGCGCGCACATGGCGGCCGACGTCATCTTCACCGTCAAGTTCGACAACGCCATTGGGGCGTCGCTCATCGGGAGGGCCTACTTGCCTGTCACGGACCTCCTGGATGGGGAGGAGATTGACAAGTGGCTTGAAATCTGTGATGAGAACCGCGAGCCTATTGGTGACAGCAAGATCCATGTGAAGCTGCAGTACTTTGATGTTTTCAAGGACCGCAATTGGGCGAGGGGTGTCCGGAGCACCAAGTACCCTGGTGTTCCTTACACCTTCTTCTCGCAGAGGCAGGGGTGTAAGGTTACTCTGTACCAGGATGCTCATGTCCCGGACAACTTCGTTCCCAAGATCCCGCTTGCTGATGGCAAGAACTATGAGCCACACAGGTGCTGGGAGGATATCTTTGATGCCATAAGCAAGGCCCAGCATTTGATTTACATCACTGGCTGGTCCGTGTACACTGAGATCACCTTGGTTAGGGACACCAACAGGCCGAAACCTGGAGGTGATGTTACTCTTGGGGAGTTGCTCAAGAGAAAGGCCAGTGAAGGTGTCCGGGTCAATATGCTAGTGTGGGATGATAGGACTTCAGTTGGTTTGCTTAAGAAGGATGGCTTGATGGCTACCCATGATGAGGAGACTGCAAATTACTTCCATGGCACGGATGTCAACTGTGTTCTGTGCCCTCGCAACCCTGATGATTCTGGCAGCTTTGTTCAGGATCTGCAGATATCAACTATGTTCACGCACCATCAGAAGATAGTAGTAGTCGACCATGAGCTGCCAAACCCAGGCTCCCAGCAGAGGAGGATAGTCAGCTTCATTGGTGGCATTGACCTTTGTGATGGAAGGTATGATACCCAGTACCACTCCTTGTTCAGGACACTTGACAATGTCCATCATGATGACTTCCACCAGCCAAACTTTGAGGGTGGATCAATCACGAAAGGTGGTCCAAGAGAGCCATGGCATGATATTCATTCACGGCTGGAAGGGCCAATTGCTTGGGATGTTCTTTACAACTTTGAGCAGAGATGGAGGAAGCAGGGTGGTAAGGACCTCCTTGTACGTCTCAGGGATCTTTCTGACATTATTATCCCACCTTCTCCTGTGATGTTCCCGGAGGACAAAGAAACATGGAATGTTCAGCTCTTCAGATCCATTGATGGTGGTGCTGCTTTTGGCTTCCCTGAGACTCCTGAGGAAGCTGCAAGAGCTGGGCTTGTGAGTGGAAAGGATCAAATCATCGACCGGAGCATCCAGGATGCATACATAAATGCCATCCGGAGGGCGAAGAACTTCATCTATATTGAGAATCAGTACTTCCTTGGAAGTTCATATGGCTGGAAGCCGGAAGGCATCAAGCCGGAAGAAATTGGTGCTCTTCACTTGATTCCGAAGGAGCTCTCCTTGAAGATTGTCAGCAAGATTGAAGCTGGGGAACGGTTTACTGTTTATGTTGTGGTGCCAATGTGGCCTGAGGGTGTTCCAGAAAGTGCTTCTGTTCAGGCAATCCTTGACTGGCAAAGGAGGACAATGGAGATGATGTACACTGACATCACACAAGCTCTCCAAGCCAAGGGAATTGAAGCAAACCCCAGGGATTATCTCACTTTCTTCTGCTTAGGTAACCGTGAGGTGAAGCAGGAGGGAGAATATGAACCTGAGGAACACCCAGAACCTGATACTGATTACATCCGGGCTCAAGAGGCTAGGAGGTTTATGATCTATGTTCATACCAAAATGATGATAGGTAATGAAACAGCTGTACTTTGCCCTTGTATCGCACTATATTTAATTTTTAAGTATACTGAATTATTTTTGACCAATTAAGTTACTGATATAGAATATATATTTTATACGTTCGCACCTAGATAATGTTTTTTTTAAGCTACAAAACATGCATTTTTGCTTTGCCTGTATTGGAAGCAAGTGATCACTTTAAGTTAGAATTGTAACTATTTTAGAGAGCAGCAGAATCAACTTAAAGCATAAATAAAGTATGTCAGGTAGAAATCGTCCTATGCTACTGTAATCCTGCTTTGGTCAAAGATTTCATACTCTTTTCTCTTTTGGCTTGAAGCCAAGAGTTAGTTTATCTTGATAGCGAAGCATTAGGCACCCTGCTTACGTTGTTTTCTTTTCTTGGCTTCAGAGGTGTAACGTCTATTTAACCATATATTACACTACATATGTCAGCAGTTCTTCTAATAGGCCACATATCTCTTATTTGTCAAGATTTAGGAGCATGGTTGATCTTGTTGTCAAACTTACTTTTCTGGGTGTGCATATGTTTGGAGCAACATGTTTTTTTTAGTTAAAGCATAACTATACTGGACAGGAAAGGCATCAATAATAAAGCAACAAATGTTATGGGAAGAACTGTTCTATGCTCATATAATTCCAGTTTTTTTAAAAGGAATTAACACTCTTTTCAAATGAGTAAAAATAATTCAAGGTATACAATTAGTTACACTTCGTAGCAAAGCCTTGAACAGCCAAATTCCTGCTTGAATTGCTTTCTTGCTTGGCTTGAAAGGCGTCCATTTGTTGATTTAGGTAGTAAAACTTTTTTTGTTTGATTTCAGTGGACGACGAGTACATCATTATTGGATCTGCCAACATCAACCAGAGGTCCATGGACGGTGCCAGGGATTCTGAAATCGCCATGGGTGCGTACCAGCCGTACCACCTGGCGACCAGGCAGCCTGCCCGTGGCCAGATCCATGGCTTCCGGATGTCTCTGTGGTATGAGCACCTGGGAATGCTGGATGATGTCTTCCAGCGCCCCGAAAGTGTGGAGTGTGTGCAGAAGGTGAACAGGATCGCCGAGAAGTATTGGGATCTGTACTCGAGCGATGACCTGGAGCAGGATCTCCCAGGCCACCTCCTCAGCTACCCGATCGGTGTCACTTCTGACGGCACCGTTACTGAGCTGCCAGGGATGGAGAACTTCCCCGACACCCGTGCCCGCGTCCTCGGCAACAAGTCGGATTACCTCCCGCCCATCCTCACCACATAGAGTGCAGGCCGCAGGTAGTGCTGCCATGGCTTCTCTCCTGTCTGGCCTCAGCTTTGGTGTCCCTGTGTTTGTGTTTGAGACACAGAAGGTTCAGATAGAAGTGTTGTTATTATAGTTATTGAGTGATAATAAGTGCATTGTGCATGGTGGAACGATAGGAGTTAGAGTTGTTTATTACTACCAAGTACTGGATCCAGATTGTATTGTCCCTTTGTCTGGTATAGCTCATGTAGCTTGCTACGTTGCGTTGCCGTTTGTAAGAGGTGACTTCAAAGTTCAGAACTAAATCATGATTGCTTGTTCAAGTGTGTGCTGCTAAATGTCAAATTGTCGATGTGTTGCTACTACAACAATATGGATGATGTCTCATCTTTTATCTATAAAGACCTTAAAACGTGGTGAAATCTCCTGTGGCTCAACCCCTGTGGTTCCAGACTCTGAGCAAGAAGCATTCGACACTCTAAATAATAACTTAAATCACTAAAAGAAGCCTTCTCCAGCCAACTCTTTTCAAAACGAATTTTCTTTTTACCTAAATTATCTCCTGTATCCAAATCTTGCGCAACTTGTATATTGTACTAGTGCATACTGTATACATGCCTTTCTAGTTTTTTCCACGCTGTCCAATCCAGTGTCAAAGCTGCGGACTGAGCGATAGCTCAGTGGTAGCGACCGGTGGTGGTCGTATACACCGACCGGGGTTCGAACCTCGGTACCGCACGAATAAAAGCGGGTTTTTCCCGTTTTTCGGTTTCCAGGCCTGATAGCACCCATGTGCTTTCCCGGCATTCCGCTTCACCACGATGAGCTGGGCTTGGGGTGTTGTCTGAAAATAGGGTGTAGGTCTTAGCAGTATCTAGGGTAGGTGTGAGTGGGGTGTGCGTTGTGTGTGGTGTGAGTTAGATGACTGTTCAGATACTACAACTTGTACTCAGACTAGGGCCTTAAAAAAAGGGCTACCAGCCTAGCGTTTCTTCACCTCCTTGTTTATCAATTCATTCATCCTCTTATTGAATTTCCTCATATTTTTCGCGCTCTGCTTGTCGTCTCTGAAAATTGCAGAGAATAGATGTATGGTGAAGGGTCCATCTTGTCACCTAACACATCGTGCCAAGTCACAAGCTGAAGTCTGAAGACATATTCCGTGTATTCCATGAAGTCATGTCAATCCATCATAATGGCAACATTTCGCATCCAAAAGAAGATTGTATTATAGAGTACACTTACTTACGAATATCTGTCCTTTCTTCATTTCTGAGCTTTCACCATTACAAACACAACATCCTAAAATTAGCCTCAGCACTTCATTGCAGCGATTGTGGTTTTCAGTTTGCTCCTAGTAGGATTTGATGAAACCGGTCAGCACGGGCACTGCCGGTCAGGTGGTCAAACACCCAAACCGAATGCAGCCGTTTTAACTGATGAACAACAGCATCTTCTGAATTAATGTGTGACGACCCCCACGTTTCTTGGTGTTTGATTTTGTTTGCTGCCTGCAGGAAACAAGGGAGCATGGTGCATCTTATGATGATCTGGACGATCTGATACCATTCTTTTTGACGTCGTACTGCCAGCACTGTACTCTGTACTAATCCAACTCGATTCTTCAAATCCAAATGCCTTAACAACGCATACTTAACCCCGGATACTGTGTCTGCAGTCTGCATCATTATACATGCAAATGCTCAAATGCATGCATGCAGCAGGGGAATCTGGAGAAGCAGTGCACTGCAAACCAGAAAATTAACAACGTTTCATATAATATATTAACTTCAAGCCGACAAAATTATGTGAAGGCATGTGTGTGCTTCGACGCAACAAGGGTTTCAGCTAATTGCAGTGCTCGCAAACACGAGACGTGTCCTGCCCTCGTCGCTCTATAGCTTGGGAATGCGCGTGTGCCGGTTTGGACTCGTCGCTGACTGAGACCAAGCGCGTTTCCGCGTGTCGATCTCCTGTGTTAATCTCGGTCAGCTAATCAGGATCAGATCCTGTTCTTGTTGGCTGATGCTGCTAACCTGTCAATTGTTTCCTGGCGTTGCGAAGACAGCATCGGGAGACGCCATGTGGCCATGCGTGATTGTCCATAATGCCATGTCTGGAAATCAATCATGAGAGTATGAGACGATGAGAGTGGCCAATGGGATCACAGAAAACAAGCTCGAGAGCGGCATGCATCCTGATTAGCAATATAATGAGTTTTGCTCCGGTGGTCCTCTTCTAAAAAATTACACACATTTTAAAGCACATAGGTAATAATTAATTAAAAGAAAACTAAATTCGTTTTGATCTGGACTGGGCTGACTTGACCCTATCCGTGTCCAACCCATGCCCAGCCGCAACCCACTCAAAGTCTCAAGTCCATAACATTAGTAAGACCCGGACTCGGAGTTTTCTTTGATCCACGGACCACGGTACATGGAGGTGCTTGGGTTCATTCACATCGCCGACGGGCGAGGGCGCGGCGGCAGCGTCACATGGAGGGCTTGGCCGCGGATGCGCACCGATGGGCCGACGAACCCAAGGCGAGGCTGAGGCCGGCGACGGCGCCCCTGCTTGCTGCCTGCGGGCGCCATGGCGGCCACCTATGAGTATGAAGGCACCGCCGGCAACAATGAAACCTGGGTTACC
>DXKC01005178.1:0-11550 GCA_031170775.1 Cymbopogon citratus
AACTCATGTTTGGAACGTTTTGGGAGTTTCGGTTCCCAACGGAACAACTATGCAAAAGTCGTGCGGGAGGGCCGTTCTAGCCATTTTTGCGACAACAAAACTTGTTGATCGTTTTTTCACAAGGCGCGCACCAAACCCACCCCGTTTGACCAAAAACTCATGTTTGGTGTGTTTTGGGAGTTTCAGTTTCGATCGCGACAAATATGCGAAACATCACTGGGCGGCCATTCTAGCCAGTTTTGCACTAACAACTTTGAGTTGATTTTTTCGCATCGAACGCAATCCTCCTCATTTCACCTATAGTCATGTTTAGTGCATTTCAAGAGTTCCCGTTCTGGTCGCTATAGCAAAAAAACATGCACCTAAATTTTTCGCAATACTCATGTTCGGACTGTTTTGGGAGTTTTGGTTCCGAATGGAACAACTATGCAAAAGTCGTTCGAGAGGGCCGTTATGACCATTTTTGCGACAACAAAACTTGCTGATTGGTTTTTCACAAGTCGCACACCGAGCCCACCCTGTTTGACAAAAACTCATGTTTGGTGTGTTTTGGGAGTTTTAGTTTCGGTCGCAACAACTATGCGAAACTTGACTGGGCCGGCCGTTCTAGCCAGTTTTGCATTAACAACTTTGAGTTGATTTGTTCGCAACGAACGCAATCCTCCCAATTTGGCCGAACAGTCATGTTCAGTGCATTTCGAGAGTTTTGGTTTTTGTCGGAACACACATGCGAAACTCGCGTGGAAGGTTGGTTCTGGTCGCTATTGCAAAAAAACATGCGCCTAAATTTTCCACGACGAACGTGCCCCTATTTGCTCAAAACTTATTTTTGGAACGTTTTGGGAGTTTCGGTTTCGAATGGAACAATAATGCGAAAGTCGTCCGGAACGGCCGTTCTGACCATTTTTGCGACAACAAAACTTGCTGATCTTTTTTTCACAAGTTGCGCACCGAGCCCACCCCGTTTGACAAAAACTTATGTTTGGTGTGTTTTGGGAGTTTTAGTTTCGGTCGCGACAACTATGCGAAACTTGACTGGGCCAGCTGTTCTAGCTAGTTTTGCACTAACAACTTTGAGTTGATTTTTTTCGCAACGAACGCAATCCTCCTCATTTGGCCTAACAGTCATGTTCAGTGCATTTCGAGAGTTTCGGTTTTTGTCGGAACAACCGTGCGAAACTCGCGCGGAAGGTTTGTTCTGGTCGCTATAGCAAAAAACATGCGCCTAAATTTTTCGCGACAAACGTACCCCTATTTGCTCAAAACTCATGTTTGGAACGTTTTGGGAGTTTCGGTTCCGAACAGAACAACTATGCAAAAGTTGTCCGGGAGGGCCGTTCTGGCCGTTTTCGTCTGGGAGGGCCGTTCTGGCTATTTTTGCGACAACAAAACTTGCTGATTGTTTTTTCCCAAGACGCACACCGAACCCACCATGTTTGACCAAAACTCATGTTTGGCGTGTTTTGAGAGTACTAGTTTCGGTCACGACAACTATACAAAACTTGACTATACGGGCCGTTCTAGCCAGTTTTGTACTAACAACTTTGAGTTGATTTTTTCGCATCGAACGCAATCCTCCCCATTTGGCCTAACAGTTATGTTCAGTGTATTTCAGGAGTTTCAGTTTTCGTCGGAACACACATGTGAAAATCGTGTGGAAGGTCTGTTCTGGTCGCTATGGCAAAAAAAACATGCGCCTAAATTTTTCGCGACGAACGTACCGCAATTTGCCCAAAACTCATGTTTGGAACGTTTTGGGAGTTTTGGTTCCGTACTGAACAACTATGCAAAAGTCGTCCGGGAGGGCCATTCTGACCTTTTTTGCGACAATAAAACTTGCTGATAGTTTTTTCACAAGTCGCGCACCGAGCCCACCCCGTTTGACAAAAAACTCATGTTCGGTGTGTTTTGGGAGTTTTAGTTTCGGTCGCGACAACTATGCGAAACTTGACTGGGCCGGCCGTTCTAGCCAGTTTTGCACTAATAGTCATGTTTAGTGCAACGAACGCAATCCTCCCCATTTGGCCTAATAGTCATGTTTAGTGCATTTCTGGAGTTTTGGTTTTGGTCGGAACAACCACGAAACTCGCGCGGAAGGTCCGTTCTGGTCGCTATAGAAAAAAAACATGCGCCTAAATTTTTCGCGATGAACGTATCCCAGTTTGCCCAAAACTCATGTTTGGACCGTTTTCAGAGTTTCGGTTCCGAACGGAATAACTATGCAAAAATCGTCCGGGAGGGCCGTTCTGGCCATTTTTGCGACAACAAAACTTGCTGATCGTTTTTTCACAAGGCGCGCACCGATCCCTCCTTGTTTGACCAAAAATTCATGTTTGGTGTGTTTTGAGAGTATTAGTTTCGGATACGACAACAATACGAAATTTGACTGGGCTGGCCGTTCTAGCCAGTTTTGCACTGACAACTTTTAGTTGATTTTTTCGCATCGAACGCAATCCTCTTATTTCACTTAATTGTCATGTTTAGTGCATTTCAGAAGTTTCGGTTTTGGTCGGAACAACCATACGAAACTCATGTGGAAGGTCCGTTTTTGGTCGCTATAGCAAAAAAACATGCGTCTAAATTTTTCGCGACGAACGTACTCACTATTTGCTCAAAACTCATGTTTGGAACATTTTGGGAGTTTCAGTTGCAAACGGAACAACTATGCAAAAGTCGTTCAGGAGGGCCGTTCTGGCCATTTTTGCGACAACAAAACTTGCTGATCGTTTTTTCACAAGGCGCGCACCGATCCCACCATGTTTGACCAAAATCTCATATTTGGTCTGTTTTGAAAGTATTAGTTTCGGTCGCGACAACTATACGAAACTTGACTGGGCCGGCTGTTCTAGCCAGTTTTGCACTAACAAATTTGAGTTGATTTTTTCGCATCGAACGCAATCCTTCCCGTTTCACCTAATAGTCATGTTTAGTGCTTTTCGGGAGTTTCGGTTTTGGTCGGAACAACCATGCGAAACTCGCACGGAAGGTCCATTCTGATCGCTACAGCAAAAAAATATGCGCCTAAATTTTTCACGATGAACATATCAGTTTGCCCAAAACTCATGTTTAAACCGTTTTGGGAGTTTCCGTTCCGAACGGAACAACTATGCAAAAATCGTCCGGGAGGGCCGTTCTGGCCATTTTTGCGACAATAAAACTTGCTGATCGTTTTTTCACAAGGCGCGCACCGATCCCTCCTTGTTTGACCAAAAATTCATGTTTGGTGTGTTTTGAGAGTATTAGTTTCGGATACGACAACTATACGAAATTTGACTGGGCTGGCCGTTCTAGCCAGTTTTGCACTGACAACTTTTAGTTGATTTTTTCGCATCGAACATTTTGGAAGGTCCGTTTTTGGTCGCTATAGCAAAAAAACATGCGCCAAAATTTTTTGCAACGATGGTACGTCTATTTGCCCAAAAATCAGGTTTGGACCGTTTTGCGTGTTTCGGTTCCGAATAGAACAACTAGGCAAAAGTCGTCCGGGAGGGCCGTTCTGGCCATTTTTGCGACAACAAAACTTGCTGATTATTTTTTCACAAGGCATGCACCGAACCCACCCTGTTTGACTGAAAACTCATGTTTGGTCTGTTTTGGGAGTTTCAGTTTCGAACGTGAAAAATATGCGAAACTCGACTGCGTCGGCCGTACTAGCCAGTTTTGCACTAACAACTTTGAGTTGATTTTTTCGCAACGAATGCAATCCTCCCCATTTGGCCTAATAGTCATGTTTAGTGCATTTCGGGAGTTTTGGTTTTTGTTGGAACAACCATGTGAAACTCGCATGGAAGGTCTGTTCTAGTCCCTATAGCAAAAAACATGCGCCTAAATTTTCCGCAACGAACATACCCCAATTTGCCCAAAACTCATGTTTGGAACGTTTTGGGTGTTTCGGTTCCGAACGGAACAACTATGCAAAAGTCGTGCGGGAGGGCCGTTCTGACCATTTTTACGGCAATAAAACTTGCTGATCGTTTTTTCACAAGGCGTGCAGCGAACCCACCCTGTTTGACCAAAAACTCATATTTGGTTTGTTTTGGGAGTTTCAATTTCGACCGCGACAAATATGCGAAACTTGACTGGGCCGGTCGTTCTTGCCAGTTTTGCACTAACAACTTTGAGTTGATTTTTTCCCAACGAACGCAATCCTCCCCATTTGGCCTAGTAGTCATGTTCAATGCATTTCTGGAGTTTCGGTTTTTGTTAGAACAACTATGCGAAACTCGCGCGGAAGGTCTGTTCTGGTCGCTATAGCAAAAAAACATACGCCTAAATTTTTCATGACGAACGTATTCCTATTTGCCCAAAATTCATGTTTTGAATGTTTTGGGAGTTTCGGTTCCGAATGGAACAACTATGCAAAAGTCGTTCGGGAGGGCCGTTCTAGCCATTTTCGTCCGGAAGGGCAGTTCTGGCAATTTTTGCGACAACAACACTTGCTGATCGTTTTTACAAGACGCGCACCGAACCCGCCATGTTTGACCAAAACTCATGTTTGGTGTGTTTTGAGAGTATTAGTTTCGATCGCGACCACAATACGAAACTTGACTGGACGGGCCGTTCTAGCCAGTTTTGCACTAACAACTTTGAGTTGATTTTTTCGGATCGAACGCAATCCTCCCCATTTGGCCTAACAGTTTTGTTCAGTGCATTTCGGGAGTTTCGGTTTTTGTCAGAACACACAAGCGAAACTCGCATGGAAGGTCTGTTCTGATCGCTATAGCAAGAAACACATGCGCCTAAATTTTTCGCGACGAACGTACTCCAATTTGCCCAAAACTCATGTTTGGAACGTTTTGGGAGTTTCGGGTCCGAACGGAACAACTATGCAAAAGTCGTCCGGGAGGGCCGTTCAAGCCATTTTTGCGACAACAAAACTTGCTGATCGTTTTTTCACAAGACGCGCACCGAACCCACCATGTTTGATCAAAACTCATGTTTGGTGTGTTTTGAGAGTATTAGTTTCGGTCGCGACAACTATACGAAACTTGACTGGACGGGCCGTTCTAGCCAGTTTTGCACTAACAACTTTGAGTTGATTTTTTCACAACGTACGCAATCCTCCCCATTTAGCCTAACAGTCATGTTCAGTGCATTTCGGAAGTTTTGGTTTTTCTCAGAACAACCATGTGAAACTCGCGCGGAAGGTTTGTTCTGGTCGCTATAGCAAAAAAACATGCGTCTAAATTTTTCGCGACGAACGTACCCCTATTTGCTCAAAACTCATGTTTGGAACGTTTTGGGAGTTTCGATTCTGAATGGAACAACTATGCAAAAGTCGTTTGGGAGGGCCGTTCTGGCCATTTTTGTAACAACAAAACTTGCTGATCCTTTTTTCACAAGGCGCGCACCGATCCCGTCATGTTTGACCAAAAATTCATATTTTGGTGTATTTTGTGAGTATTAGTTTCTATCGCAACAACTATACAAAACTTGACTGGGCCGGCTGTTCTAGCCAGTTTTGCACTAACAACTTTGAGTTGATTTCTTCGCATCAAACGGAATCCTCAACATTTCACCTAATAGTCTCGTTTAGTGCATTTCGAGAGTTTCTGTTTTGGTCGGAACAACCATGCAAAACTCGCGCGGAAGGTCTGTTCTGGTTGCTATAGCAAAACAAACATGCGCCTAAATTTTTCACGACGAACGTATCCTAGTTTGCCCAAAACTCATGTTTGCACCGTTTTGAGAGTTTCGGTTCCGAATGGAACAACTATGCAAAAGTCGTCCGGGAGGGCCGTTCTGGCCATTTTTGCAACAACAAAACTTGCTGATCGTTTTTTCACAAGGCGCGCGCCGAACCCACCCCGTTTGACAAAAACACATGTTTGGTGTGTTTTGCGAGTTATAGTTTCGGTCGAGAGAACTATGTGAAACATGACTGGGCTGGCCGTTCTAGCCAATTTTGCACTAACAAAACTTTGAGTTGATTTTTCGCAACGAACGCAATCCTCCCCATTTTGCCTAATAGTCATCTTCAGTGCATTTTGAGTTTTAGTTTTTGTCGGAACGACCATGCGAAACTCGAGCGGAAGGTCTGTTCTGGTCGCTATACCAAAAAAACATGCGCCTAAATTTTCTTGCGACGAACGTACCCCTGTTTGCCCAAAAGTCATGTTTCGATTGTTTTGGATTTTCGGTTTCGAACGGAACAACTATGCAAAAGTCGTCCGGGAGGGCCGTTCTGGCCATTTTCGTCTGGGAGAGCAGTTCTGGATATTTTTGCGACAACAAAACATGCTGAACGTTTTTTCACAAGGCGCACATCGAACCCACCATGTTTGACCAAAACTCAGGTTTGGCATGTTTTGAGAGTATTAGTTTCGGTCACGAAAACTGTACGAAACTTGACTGGACGGGCCGTTCTAGCCAGTTTTGCTCCAACAACTTTGAGTTGATTTTTTCGCATCGAACGCAATCCTCCCCATTTGGCCTAACAATTATGTTCTGTTCTGGTCGCTATAGCAAAAAACATGCGCCTAAATTTTTCACGACGAACGTACCGCAATTTGCCCAAAACTCATGTTTGGAACGTTTTGGGAGTTTTGGTTCCGAACGGAACAACTATGCAAAAGTCGTCCGGGAGGGCCGTTATGACCATTTTTGCGACAACAAAATTTGCTGATTGGTTTTTCACAAGTCGCGCACTGAGCCCACCCCGTTTGACAAAAACTCATGTTTGGTGTGTTTTGGGAGTTTTAGTTTCGGTCGCAACAACTATGCGAAACTTGACTGGGCCGGCCGTTCTAGCCAGTTTGGCACTAACAACTTTGAGTTCATTTTTTTGCAACGAATGCAATCCTCCCAATTTGGCCGAACAGTCATGTTCAGTGCATTTTGGAAGTTTTGGTTTTTGTCGGAACACACATGCGAAACTCGCGCGGAAGGTTGGTTCTGGTCGCTATAGCAAAAAAAACATGCGCCTAAATTTTTCACGACGAACGTGCCCCTATTTGCTCAAAACTCATTTTTGGAACGTTTTCGGAGTTTCAGTTTCGAACGGAACAACAATGCGAAAGTCGTCCACGAGGGCCGTTCTGACCATTTTTCTGACAACAAAACTTGCAGATCGTTTTTTCACAAGTTGCAGACCGAGCCCACCCCGTTAGACAAAAACTCATGTTTGGTGTGTTTTGGGAGTTTTAGTTTCGGTCGCGACAACGATGCGAAACTTGACTGGGCCAGCCGTTCTAGCTAGTTTTGCACTAACAACTTTGAGTTGATTTTTTCGCAACGAACGCAATCCTCCTCATTTGGCCTAACAGTCATGTTTAGTGCATTTTGGGAGTTTCGGTTTTTGTGGGAACAACCGTGCGAAACTCGCGCGGAAGGTTTGTTTTGGTCGCTATAGAAAAAAAGCATGCGCCTAAATTTTTCGCGACAAACGTACCCCTATTTGCTCAAAACTCATGTTTGGAACGTTTTGGGAGTTTCGGTTCCGAATAGAACAACTATGCAAAATTTGTCCGGGAGGGCTGTTCTGACCGTTTTCATCTGGGAGGGCCGTTTTGGCTATTTTTGCGACAACAAAACTTGCTGATTGTTTTTTCAAAAGACGTGCACCGAACCCACCATGTTTGGCCAAACTCTTGTTTGGCGTGTTTTGAGAGTATTAGTTTCGATCACGACAACTATACAAAACTTGACTGGACGGGCCGTTCTAGCCAGTTTTGCACTAACAACTTTGAGTTGATTTATTCGCATCGAACGCAATCCTCCCCATTTGGCCTAACAGTTATGTTCAGTGTATTTGGGGAGTTTTAGTTTTCGTCGGAACACACATGTGAAACTCGTGTGGAAGGTCTGTTCTGGTCGCTATAGCAAAAAAAACATGCGCCTAAATTTTTCGCGACGAACATACCACAATTAGCCCAAAACTCATGTTTGGAACGTTTTGGGAGTTTTGGTTCCGAATGGAACAACTATGCAAAAGTCGTCCGGGAGGGCCGTTCTGGCCATTTTTGCGACAACAAAACTTGCTGATTGTTTTTTCACAAGGCGCGCACCGAACCCACCCCGACAAAAACTCATGTTTGGTGTGTTTTGGGAGTTATAGTTTCGGTCGCGACAACTATGCAAAAATTGACTGGGCTGGCCGTTCTAGCCAGTTTTGCACTAACAAAACTTTGAGTTGATTTTTTCACAACGAACGCAATCCTCCCCATTTGGCCTAATAGTCATGTTCAGTGCATTTCTAGAGTTTCAGTTTTTGTCAGAACGACCATGCGAAACTCGCGCAGAAGGTCTGTTCCAGTTGCTATACCAAAAAAACATGCGCCTAAATTTTTCACGACGAACATACCCCTGTTTGCCCAAAAGTCATGTTTTGAATTTTGTAGTTTCGGTTTTGAACGGAACAACTATGCAAAAGTCGTCCGGGAGGGCCGTTCTGGCCATTTTCGTCTGGGAGGGCCGTTCTGGCTATTTTTGCGACAACAAAACTTGCTTATCGTTTTTTCACAAGACATGCACCGAACCCACCATGTTTGACCAAAACTCATGTATGGCATGTTTTGAGAGTATTAGTTTCTGTCGTGACAACTATACGAAACTTGACTGTATGGGTTGTTCTAGCCAGTTTTGCACTAACAGTTATGTTCAGTGCATTTCGGGAGTTTCAGTTTTTGTCAGAACACATATGCGAAACTCGCGTGGAAGGTCTGTTCTGGCCGCTATAGCAAAAAACAGGCGCCTAAATTTTTTGCGACGAACGTACCGCAATTTTCCCAAAAGTCATGTTTGGAATGTTTTGGGAGTTTCGGTTCCGAATGGAACAACTTTGCAAAAGTCGTCCGGGAGGGCCGTTCTGACCATTTTTGCGACAACAAAACTTGCTGATCGTTTTTTCACAAGTCACGCACCGAGCCCACCCCGTTTGACAAAAACTCATGTTTGGTGTGTTTTGGGAGTTTTAGTTTCGGTCGCGACAACTAAGCGAAACTCGACTGGGCCGGCCGTTCTAGCCAGCTTTGCACTAACAACTTTGAGTTGATTTTTTCGCAACAAACGCAATCCTCCCCATTTGGCCTAACGGTCATGTTCAGTGCATTTCGGGAGTTTTGGTTTTTGTCGGAACAACCATGCGAAACTCGCACGGAAGGTTTGTTCTACTCGCTATAGCAAAAAAAAAACATGCGTTTAAATTTTTCGCGACGAACGTACCCCTATTTGCTCAACACTCATATTTGGAACGTTTTGGGAGTTTTGGTTCCGAACAGAACAACTATGCAAAAGTCGTCCAGGAGGGCCATTCTGGCCATTTTTGCGACAACAAAACTTGCTGATCGTTTTTCGCAAGGCGCGCACCGATCCCACCATGTTTGACCAAAACCTCATGTTTGGTGTGTTTTGAGAGTATTAGTTTCGGTCATGGCAACTATACAAAACTTGACTTTGCCGGCCGTTCTAGCCAGTTTTGCACTAACAACTTTGAGTTGATTTTTTTGCAACAAACACAATCCTCCCCATGTGGCCTAATAGTCATGTTTAGTGCAATTCTGGAGTTTTGGTTTTGATCGGAACAACCACAAAACTGCGCGGAAGGTCCATTCTGGTCGCTATAGCAAAAAACATGCGCCTAAATTTTTCGCGACGAATGTATCCCAGTTTGCCCAAAACTTTCGGTACTGAATGGAACAACTATGCAAAAGTCGTCTGGGAGGGCCGTTCTGGCCATTTTTACGACAACAAAACTTGCTGATCGTTTTTTCACAAGGCGCGCACCGAACCCACCCCGTTTGACAAAAACTCATGTTTGGTGTGTTTTGGAAGTTATAGTTTCGGTCGCGACAACTATGCAAAACTTGACTGGGCTGGCCATTCTAGCCAGTTTTGCACTAACATCTTTGAGTTGATTTTTTCGCAATGAACGCAATCCTCCCCATTTGGCCTAATAGTCATGTTCAGTGCATTTCTCGAGTTTCAGTTTTTGTCGGAACAACCTTGCGAAACTCGCGCGGAAGGTCTGTTCTGGTCGCTATAGTAAAAAAACATGTGCCTAAATTTTTCGCGATGCACGTACCCCTATTTGCCCAAAACTCATGTTTTGAATGCTTTGGGAGTTTCGGTTTCGAATGGAACAACTATGCAAAAGTCTTCCGGGAGGGCCGTTCTGGCATTTTCGTCCGGGAGGGCTGTTCTAGCCATTTTTGCGACATCAAAACTTGCTGATCGTTTTTCACAAGGCGCGCACTGATCCCCCCATGTTTGACCGAAAACTGATGTTTGGTGTGTTTTGGGAGTTATAGTTTCGGTTGCGACAACTATGCGAAACTTGACTGGGCTGGCCGTTCTAGCCAGTTTTGCACTAACAAAACTTTGAGTTGATTTTTTCACAACGAACGCAATTCTTCCCATTTGGCCTAATAGTCATGTTCAGTGCATTTCTGGAGTTTAAGTTTTTGTCGGAACGCCCATGCGAAACTCGCGTGGAAGGTCTGTTCTGGTCGCTATACTTAAAAAACATGCGCCTAAATTTTTCGCGACGAACGTTCCCCTGTTTGCCCAAAAGTCATGTTTCCAATGTTTTTGGAGTTTTGGTTTTGAAAGGAACAACTATGCAAAAGTCGTCCGGGAGGGCCGTTCTGGACATTTTCGTCTGGGAGGGCCGTTCTGGCTATTTTTGCGACAACAAAACTTGCTGATCGTTTTTTCACAAGACACGCACCGAACCCACCATGTTTGACCAAAACTCATGTATGGCATGTTTTGAGAGTATTAGTTTCGGTCGCGACAACTATACGAAACTTGACTGGACGGGCCGTTCTAGCCAGTTTTGCACTAACAACATTGAGTTGATTTTTTTGCATCGAACGCAATCCTCCCCATTTGGCCTAACATTTATGTTCTGTGCATTTCGGGAGTTTCGGTTTTCATCGGAACACACATGCGAAACACGCGTGGAAGGTTTGTTCTGGTCGCTATAGCAAAAAAACGTGCGCCTTAATTTTCCGCGACGAACATACCACAATTTGCCCAAAACACATGTTTGGAACATTTTGGGAGTTTCGGTTCCGAACGGAACAACTATGCAAAAGTCGTCCGGGAGGGCCATTCTGACCATTTTTGCGACAACAAAACTTGCGGATCATTTTTTTTCACAAGTCGCGCACCAAGCCCACCCCATTTGACAAAAACTCATGTTTGGTGTGTTTTGGGAGTTTTAGTTTTGGTCGCGACAACTATGCGAAACTTGACTGGGCCGGCTGTTCTAGCCAGTTTTGCACTAACAACTTTGAGTTGATTTTTTCGCAACGAACACAACCCTCCCCGTTTGGCCCAACTGTCATGTTCAGTGTATTTCGGGAGTTTCGGTTTTTGTCGGAACAACCGTGTGAAACTCGCGCGGAAGGTTTGTTCTGGTCGCTATAGCAAAAAAACATGCGCCTAAATTTTTCACGACGAACGTACCCCTATTTGCTCAAAACTCATATTTGGAACGTTTTGGGGGTTTCGGTTCCGAACGGAACAACAATGCGAAAGTCGTCCGGGAGGGCCGTTCTGGCCATTTTTGCGGCAACAAAACTTGCTGATCGTTTGTTCACAAGTTGC